>JAQQRF010000554.1:0-39863 GCA_030523145.1 Trissolcus brochymenae
GTACGGCGCCTTGAACGACAATGTGACCCGAATCAAGGAAATTCGCTCGCGAAACGGTAAGATGCAGTACCAGTGCACTCTCTGCTCTAAGAATTATGACAAGTTGCCGGGCGCCCTGCTGCACACCGTGGACAATCACATTCCTGCAGACGGACCCTTTTTCTGCACGATCTGCGAGAAGGACTGCGAGAGTCAGGCTCAGTTACGCGCTCACGTAAAGACGCACAGTGGCCAGTTTCCTTATACCTGTTTTTTGTGCAACAAGGCGTACTCGATGCGTCGGTACCTCAAGCGCCACATGGTCTGCCACGCTAACTTTCCTAGGTATCGGTGCGCTAAGTGCGGCAGTAGATTCAAGTCCAAGGATGAACTCGAGGAACACATCAGCACGCATATCAACGGGGCGCCCTATGAGTGCACGCAGTGCTCCAAGGTGTTCAATCAAAAGGCCAATTACAAGCGCCATCTGCTAAGCCATCTGGAAACCGAGGGCCAACAGCTAGCGAAGTACCCTTGCACCGTCTGCGACAAACGGTTCCACAACAATCGTACCCTGGTCACTCACATGCGAGTGCACACGGGCGAAAAACCGTACAAGTGTGAGGTCTGTATGAAATCGTTTTCACAGCAAGGCAACCTAATCAATCACACGAAGATACACTCTAATCCACGCAGCTACACCTGTGAGGTCTGCGGCAAGAGGTTTAATCAGCGCGCCACTCTGAGGGATCACAGTCTCCTCCACACGGGTGAGAAGCCTTACACTTGCAACACTTGTGGCATGGCCTTTACGTTCACTGCCGCACTCAGGAGACACCTGTGGACGCACTCAGACAACAAGCCCTACAGCTGTGACGAGTGCGGTGCTGGCTTCGTTGGAAAGTACGATCTGAGGAGACACATGAGAATACACAGCGACCGACCCAAGATACGTAGACGGAGAAACCAATCCAACCAGAGAATCATCGCGAGCAACTTGGAGGAAACTGTCGTGGAGATGACCGATCAGAATCAGGAGACCCTCTTGCTTGAACAGGTTCTTCTAAACGATGGGACCATGGAGATCATCACTCAGGACGAAGATGGCAAAGAGAATGCCACGGCGCTGTTCAGTCTGATCCAGTGTGGTTGAACGAGACTGAACCTGGAACTTTGGAAAGTTGAACCTTGATGGGGAATAAGACTACGATTGCTTGATACTGTGAAAAAAAATGATGGCAGCTGAGTTGTCATGCTGTATTTATTTGTTCAGGTCAAAGGTAGTTCAGAGATGACGCTGTAACAACAAGATGAAAAACAGAATCAAATTTGTGTTAGAAAATCGTGGTTAGCTATTTTTCATGAGTGAGATATTTCGTATCAAAGCAAGACGGAAAGATTGTCTCTCGAATTGTATATATGTGTACTTGTATATAAAGATTCTAAATTTGTATCAAACCCAGTTGACTCTATTAGACCTGTGCCTAGTTTTTCGCAAGATTTTTGTACACTGATTCTTAGCGCGGATGAATAGCTGCTTTCGTTATCGGTTTTTGATTGTTGCCAAATGAAGGACTCGCATGCACGATTCAAACACATAAAAAATATTAGCTCGAATTGATATTTTTGTGCTCTTTCTCTTTATCATTCTAATGTAATGTCTTATAGCTGTTGCAATTAAAGTAGATTATTAAAAACTTGTGTTTCGTTAATTTTTGATTACAAACTTGACGTTGAACAAATAATTTGAGCAAACGAAAAATTGTTACAAATTATGTATCAAATAATTTATTTTATATAAGCAGATTCCAATATCACTATTTGTGTACTTTGCATCATTTTAATGTATCACATTAAATACATTCCTATCTATCTATGAACACATTTTTATTTCGTATTTATTAATTGAAAATTGAATTTGAATGTCAAACAATTTATTTTAACAATAAAATCAACAATAAAATTTTATTCACTTTCTCTAAAGTTGTCAATAATAATTTCTGCTTTTATTTTTTTATCTTGTTTACATTTTTAAATGATGTCAATAATTTCTACTTTACCGATTAATTTATAAAGATCTTAAGGGTTTTGCCATGCTTAGGGGTTGTTATGTGTTGGGAAAGATGGCGCTGAGGTAGTCAGCTGATTGTCTCGCGCGCGACACCCCATGTGACAAACGGAATGGGGTGAGAGAGACGGGTGAATCGAGCGGGACAGCAAGAGTGAGAGAGAGAAAGAGACGCTAGTTCGCGTGCGCTTTGATTGTGGCTGGCGCGCGAACGGTGGCTAGCGGCAGCACCAACACCACCTCCACTGCGCTGCGGCTCCACCATCTCCGTTCGCGGGACGTGGGTAAGTACCCTCACTCCTTGGCTGCTTGACTGAATCAGTCTGCACTCGCATGTTCACGAGATAGCTCTCGGGCTGCTGGCTTGCTTACGCACCCACGTACCCCCGTATACCTGCTGCACAATCGGCGACGACCCGATACAAGTGCAAGGGTTACACGCCGATTAAAGAGGTTAGGTCGCGCGACGCCTCGGTCGCATCGATACCCACCACTCTGTCAACGATTGTTGACCTTTTCACGCGTTGACAGTTCGTAACTTGGCGACGATTTTGTTTATTTTTATCACGAGTGACCGATTATCACCTGCCCCATGCTTTTGTGCGATTCGTCGTGACAGCTGTGGAAGGTTAGGTCGCCGGCCGTCGCGCGTTCTTTCGCTTTTCAAATTCGCGCGCTATCATTGCGACCGTTTTTTCGCAGATTTCTTTACTTTCGGTTCGGTGTATTTTGAGTTTTGTTCTGAAATATGACAATTGATGTTTGTGATCGTGTTTATTAACGGGTGTTGAAATAAAAAATTGGAACTTTGTTTTCAAACAAAATTTTGTTCTTGTTTTCATTTTTTTCTTGTTCTATTTGTTTACTTTTTTTGTTCTAGTTGTTCTTCATGATCATTACGAGAATAACAGTTTTTGGTGTTTGTTTATTTCTAGAAATGTCGTGTGTTTACCTTTTCGTAGTTGCATTTCATTTTCGTATAAAATTGAACTAATTTGTTTGTTTGTTTTTTTCTGTTTATTATTTCTCAAACGTTTGATTTCAAATAAAACTGATCTGTTTTTTATTGTTTTGAAGTGAAAAGACAGTAAAAATATTTAATATAATATAAATATTTTTATTTCAAAATGAATTGATTTTGACCTTCAACACAAATCGAATCATATTTGGTGTTCCCGAAAAATGTCCAAAAATTCCAACAAACTGTGCAATTTTTCTGCTATAAATTCAAAAAAAACATTCTCACCGGTCCTATAAATTTATATGCGAACTCACAATGAAACTGAAACATTTGTCAATATTTACACTTTTATTTTTAACAATATCAATGTTCTTGCAAACAAAAGCAAAATTGTAATAACATTTATAATAAAAGCAAAACACATCTTTAGTAATCCTGAAAAATCTTACGAACCATTGTAAAAAATGTAGACAAAATGTGAGATCTTTTCGCTTCAAAATGTCAAAACAAATTTTAACAGCAAACAGTAAAGCCAAAACAAATGTCAATGTTTAAATTGCTGTTATTTTTATTTATAATTCAAAACTTGAACTTCAAAATGTATCTCAAGTACCGAAAGTCAAACGATCCAATTGACCATAAAACGTTATCGCGATGCATAAATAACGCGATAATCATCAGGAGCGTTATTTTATCACAAATTGAATGTTAACACAATCAGTAATAATGTGAATTTGAACATCACGAAGATTTGATATGTTTGAAATGATCGTACTCAAACGAAAGAAGATGATGTATTACGTATAAATGTTTTGCGAAGGCAATATTGAATATAATTTTGATTTTGACGTAATAGTACGTATCACGGTGCGAACCCGGCGGTCTCTGTGGTTTTACGTTTGCCTTCGTAATTTAGTTTCAAGTAATCCTGCGCCGTGCCCCCAACGTTCGATTACGGATCAATCGATCAGCGACTCGAATTTCTGGGCCGGTAACACGAACGATATAATTACCGAATGAACAAACATGAATTTCTGAGTAATCGTTTCTACCAATATTCTAACAAACATCATGTGCGTTTTGCCTCCACCGATCGGCAGATATTATTTAATATTAATCTTCCTCCGCGGATGTTTAAATTGAAACTTGAAATATTCAGCTGCCAAAATTCAGCATCAAAATCTAAGCCCAATATTTTCAATTTTTTTCTAATCTTAAAATCATGTTTTAACATAATTTCAAATTAAAACTTTGGAAAAAAATGATGAAAAATAACATAAAAACTAAAAAATGTGGATAAAATTTTGATCCCGGGATGAATTTGATTCAAAATTGAAAATCGTGAAAAGGGTAATTATTTTTGTTTAGATGGATAATTCAGCGTATGTACCGAATCAGCTTCCGCCGCCTTTGGTCGTGTTTTCGCAGGCCGGGGGATTTTCAGAAGCACTCAGAATGCAAAGACCCTTCAATCCACAAGTTAGTCATTACACCTCGCTTTGCTTCCTGCTTTTTTGATAGCGCAACAAATTAATTCTTTTAATTGCTTGAATGTTTTGTTCGCCTTATACATTTTTAATTAAATGATATACAAAATCCTATAACTCAATAACCTTAATATACATATTTACATACATATTTAATATAGTCAATGATCGCATAAAGGATTATCTGCTAGAACTTATAGAGTTATTTAATGTACATTATTAAACATTTTATAAATTTTAACGAATCTCAAAAATGTTTATCAATTAGAAATGTTAAAATTTGTTTAAAATTTAACCAGTTTGCATATTTTAAATTTCGAAATATTTAATATCTACTTTGTTCAAAATTGCATGATTTGTACATCTATATGTATTATAGCAATTTATAAATTTAACAACTCTGAAATTTAAAAAGATTAAAATGTCAGTATTGTTTAGAATTTCTTGTAATTTTTACATTTTATTTTTTGTACATCAGAAAAAATACCTTAATGATTTATTCTTCATAAATTATGAAGAATTTTTTTTTATAAGAATAAAAAAGAATTGAATAATTGTATCAGTGAAATGAATAACGAGAGAAATCACGAATTAGGAAAAAAGCTTTTTGTAAAATTGATAGGGTTTATTTCATCGACCCATCAAATGCAAATAATGGCTGATTAAAAATTAATTGAACCGAAAATTATAACGAATTACAGCTGATGATCGAACGTGATAATTCTTTCGAGATGAATCTCCCACAAACTGATTGCGTATTTTTCATAAAAGATTAATTTTTCTCGTTGAATGAATGCGATCATCATTGGGGCGTTCATGTGGAGGAAATGAATCATTGTGTGAATTGGCGAAACCGTTGAATATGATCGAACGACTGAAAAGTATACGAGTTCAGCTACCGCGGACTTGTAATTAAAACAATAATGAATAGCTGATAAATCGCTGATTGATACTTGATACAAATACGCGTTTAACTGATACTCTCTGTCGAATTCATTTCCTCTTATAAAAGTATAATAAGCTATACACGCTCTGCACATTTGAATCTCTCCCTGGTTATTGTTATTCGAAATCAGATTTTATTGACGAAAAAAAATATCAAACAAACAAACAAAAAATGACACGTATCAACTTGATTAATTCGTGATTGCTCTTCCTGTTTCAATCATGCACCATTGTAAGTGCCCGATTTCACATACCTGTGCTCGTTGTTTGTATATTGAATGCGACCAATCGTACTATATCTTTTTGATCGTTTTTGTTCCCATACTCAAACAATAGTTATATTCTTCACTTTCCCCTCCTTAAGCTCAACTTTTCTTCC
Source organism: Trissolcus brochymenae (assembly GCA_030523145.1). Lineage (NCBI taxonomy): Eukaryota > Metazoa > Arthropoda > Insecta > Hymenoptera > Scelionidae > Trissolcus > Trissolcus brochymenae. Next base: position 5,820 of record JAQQRF010000554.1, read on the forward strand.
AATTTGTTTATAAATGAAACAGCCGCTTTAGCAAACTGCTTTTATATTGCTTGCAAAAATGTTTATCTATTGGGAATTAAAAAGTCTATTAACAATGTTCTTTGACCAATGAACTGAGGTTTAATTTGTTTATTGCATTTTAGATAACAGACAGCAAGGATCTCCAGTCACCCTTCAGCACGGCAGCGGCGGCTTCGCTGGGTTACGGATTACATCACATGTTACATCTGCAACACCAATTTCTGCATCCGCTAGACCACAGGTTGCCGTTCAGTGCGTTTCGACCTTTGGGTCCGTCGGCATTTGCGCCCCCCGGGAAGTGTCTGAAAGTCGAAACTGGAGGCACCGCGGTATCGTCCGGTTTGACGAGTATCAGTTCGTTGTCGAGCATGTCAAACATGTTCTCGCCATCGCTGCCGAGTTCGGTGCCTGGATCGGAGATCGCGCCGCAGAGTCCCGCAGGCTCTGCGAGTCGTTCGCCACCCGGGAACGGAACCGCGACCGGCACGGGCTCCGTCATCTCTGGGATCGGTAATCGCGCGACTCCTGAGGAAGAGGATCGTGAGACCAACGCCACGCCTGGATCTGAAAACACCGAGCGCTCCACGCCAGAAGAAGGACGACCTTATCGACGTGAGTTTTTTTGCACAATAAAATATATAACAATTCAGTAGGCTGTTATGGCAATTTGTAGTAGGAAAAAATCTTCCACTACTCATTATATTATTATAATACGAAACATTAAAGTTTATCGAATAATGATAACAAGTTATATCAAACAGAACATTATTGCCATGCCATTTATTTCAGTTTGACTTTCAAACTTTCAATGGTCATGCTGACAGAAATTGGCTATGGCTTCAAAAAAGAGCTCTTCGCAAAATTTGCAAACTATTTTTGAACTCTGAAAATATATGTAATTTTTTAAATCAAATTTTAATTATTTCTTGAAAGAGTTTAACATGAGTAATTTGGTTCATGTCATCAGTTAACATTGACTTAATTATATATACCTCTTCTGGTATACTTTCTGGTCTGATTTCACCACAGAATTATCACTGCAAACATTGAAATGAATCACAGAAAATTCAATTTTTTTCAACTGCAAAATAATGTTTTTATCGAAAAATCAGTTATAGATTAATTTTAACTGACGTCTACACTAAAATTCATAAAACTAACTTTTCTTAATTAAGATGCATCCAAGATCTTTTGTTTCAATTCAAGATCAATTTTAATTCTATTAGTCAGTCCAATCCAGTTAGAAATAATGAAAACAATTTTAACAAGATTCAATACAATTCTTTATGTTACAAATTTTTTAATGAAAATGTTTGAAAACAAAAATGTTGAGTTTATTGAATGAGATATGATTGATTATTTCGAGTCCACCTTGTACGACATAGCAAATTAGTTGAATCATAAATATGATCAGTGACATGTTTCAGAAAATTTTCTACTGTGAATTGTTCGAATCATGAATAATGTGTGGAACGATAGATAAATAAATTTGTTTCGGTTAGACACGCCAGCGGCTCTTTTTAGCTCTCGCGCGCGAAGTGAAAGGAATTGGCTCGCTTCATCCACTTGACTCGTTTATTTGTCATTGTTTATTTGTCAACAGCTGCGTTCGCCTGGTTCCTTTTTTTCTCTCTCACCGGTTGCCGTGTATTTCTCCGCCTGTCTTAATTACCGAATGATAGAGCCATTCAAGCCTTTTTTTTCGTCTGCCGCTTCCTTTTGTGTCGCACCTTTTTCACACTTTCTCTCTCTCTCTCTCTCTTTCTCTTTCTTTCTCTTTCTCGCTGTTTCCTCCCTTTTTTGTTCTCGCATCAGCGAAAACTCCTTTTATTTTGCGGCTGTTAACTTTTTAAAATCGCTCGTACAGAAACCCAAAACGAGCGCGGGATAACCCCGGCTCTTGCAAGCGGTCGGCTAATTTTCGTTTAACTGTCACCCGGCCGGGCAAAAATAACAATTTCAACTTGGAACATACGTTCTTACAGACTCGACTGTGATACCACTCTAAATTCTACCTTGTTGAAGTCGAAACAAGAACTTTTGACCTTTTGAAGCAAAATTTTACTTTGCACGTCCAATTAGATGACAATTTTTTTTTCATTGAGTTTTTTATACAGTTTTGTTTTTTTGTGAAAAGTCCATAGTATAGTATGAGTAAGCTGCCCTGATACGCGGAGTAAAATTTTAATTTTTTTATCCATGTTTCAATTGTATGATCTTACAATATGCTTTACTATAGTTACAAACTGAAATAATTTATTTTTTTTTGTCTAAATAGAAATAGTATTGCAAACTGCACTAAATTTCAACCAGGCCATATTTTGTTTCAGTTGTGTGATTGTGTTCTTTTATTCGTTCAAAACTAGAGATATTATAACACCGTTTTTTTTATCCAAAAAGTTTATCAGTGTAAGCTTCTCTAATGCACCGAGTGTAATGATATTATTTTTGTTTTTTCAGTACAAACTAAATCTTCCTTTATTTTTTAAATTTATAAAACTTGTTGTTATATACAACTCAATCATTGTTTTGATAATTCTCGTTATATTTTCAATAATTCTATTAACAAAAATTGCAACATGCACCTAATGCAGTTTATAAATATATGCAACAAATTTCATTTTACAGTTTTGAAACTTGGAATATGAAAAGTTGTTTTTATTTTTATTGAACGACAGTTGAATGTTTGATTAGTATGTTAAACTTTTCATTGGTCGAGAGATATCAATGACACGCGAATAATTATTGTAAAGCAAACCGGCGTAACAAATTTTGCACTAATGAATTTGTCATGGATCAAAATGAGCGAATGCGAAAGATGATGAGTGCGTGCCGCACCGCGAGCGTGTTATGTCGCGTCCGCAATATGTGTTTTCGACTGTAGCGAGAGTCGTTCATCTCTTTGTGGAAGAATGGCCGATTGAATGTTTTGCAACGAGTTTATTCCAGTTATCAATTTCCTGACAAATATCTGCATTTCCGAGTGTAAACGCGTTGTGTCGAATACGCGCGGTTGAATGGGTTTGTCACGAAAGCATTGACTGAATCTGTAGCGTATTACATTCCGATGCCAAGCCACACCACGCTCTCTCGCGGTTATCAATGCGCCACTGACTGCGCTATTTTATTAGCGCGAATTTTCAGACTTTCAATTGTTTTATTACTACTTCAAATCACGTCTTTGACTTTTATTTATTTTTCCCCCACATCCAATTCATATCGATATTGATCCTGCAATTTATTAAACACTCTTGGCATTTTTTTCACTTGTACATGTACATTGTAATATGAAAAAACTGAAAATAAATGTTTTATAAGTAATTGGATCAAAATAAAATTGTTCAGATGACTCCAAATGATTAAATTTTTAAATTCGATCAGAATTTTTGTTTCAATTTGAATCATAGTTTTTGTTAAATAACGCTGTTAACTTTTATACTGGAAAAAAAGTAGAAATATAAATTATGAAAATAAAATTTAAATAAGTTTTCTATTGGAAAGATTGCAAAATATCAAAACAAATGTAATCATTGTATTTTTTCATATTGTGACATCTGATAAATGAAAACCAACAAGATAAAAATGTATGGGGAGAATTTAATAAAAAAATAAATAACAGAAATGGATATGATATATGAATAAAACTTATTGTCTTGCTTTATCATTTGAATTATTATTAACAATGCGACGATGCGGTAATGAACTTATTGTTCGAATTTTGCGGTGGAATGTTGTACACTTTATTATTGAGGGGATATACCGCTCGACAAAAACGTATGTAACTTTTGTCGTATATTTTTAACTTTTCCATTAATGTATGCCAGTTACACGCATTATCGCCAATTTGTTGGGTAATGAACGTTGATAAATCGATATTCACAAATTGGGCGACTGAATTTTCCGCATTTCATTTATTTCAAACCGACGAGATGGCAAAGAGACTGAATGAAATGCATATCCAACGCCAGATGAATATTTTAAACCTTTAATTAAACTATTTTTCAACCTTTAGTATAATTATCAAGTAAACTTTCATTGATACCATTATATTACAAAAAATACCCATGCAAAAAATGTGATATATATTTAAGTGGCAATTATTACATATCTATTTTTTTTAAATTTGTTTAAATCAGCTTTATTCAAACCGGGGGAATCAAAATTGAAAAATGAATGATAATGCTGAACCTTTCGACGAACACAGCTGACGGTCACATCTTTGGCTAATCGTCTTCTCACGCTGCCACCGTAAAATAGAGAAATCACGCAGAGCAATGCGAATTTGCGTCCGTGGCAAAAGCCGGCTGGCAAATTTGATTACTAAATAATTCGTACAGCGCGATAGTAAATCGACGACGCCGCGCGTGTACCCTAAGAATACAAATGAGCCTAACTGCTTTTCCATCGGCGGTATATCGTACATTGGAATCACGTCCAACAAGCGATATTTTTTGCCCCTTTTTTCTCTCTTTCACTTAGGACACACATGACGAACGTCACGGGCAATAAAGTTCCAAAAATAAAAGTCTGTTTGGAAATTAAACACGTAAAAAGAATAAGAACAAAATTGAGCAAGATTAATGCAATTTAAAAACTTTTCATTTCTGGTGGGTGTAAATAAGTTGTCATTCTGATAAAAGTATCACTATTGAGCTGCTTCAAAACTGTACAATTCGTTAGCGTGTAATTTTTTCCTAACTTACTCCCGAACGAAAGTAATTGTTGCAGACAGAAAAGATCGTGTGTTATTATTTCGATAGCGCCATCAGAATTTAGTATCCCAATCCTGGCCCCTGGCATCATCAAGTAACGTGAAACTCATTAAGCGGAGGGCATAACAAGCATTGGTTTAAATTATTGAATTACAAACGAACTCCAATTATTGAGTTACATGTAATTTTTTTTGTTATTGTTCTTATATTTGTACTATCGCTGATAGAAATAATTCTGATATTACGTTACAATTTCCTCTCGTTTACAATGCTGCGTATATATTTAATCATTACATTTTCGCAGGACAGTGAATTTTATTTAGTTCAGCTTTCCAATTTTACTGTCTCAGTTTTACATTTTCTAACTGCCCAGGCAAATAAAACCTATGCAGTACATGTGTATAATTATATATGAAGTAAATGTGTTACTATATATATGCATACTTCATATATGCATTTATGTAACATACGTGCAAACGTATATGGTCATTTAAATTCATATGCCATTAATTTATATACCAATCAAACTTGTACTTACTGGTAAAACAAAATATATATGTAAGTGTATACATACATGGATAGAAATCCTACACGCAATTTTACTGTGATTCCTATTACTGATCGGATCGTAGTTGACATTTGATAGAATTTACCATGAAACGATCGATATTTATTTAGATCGAATTGAAAATTAATAATTTCACTCTAAAAATTAGTATCTCATTAATCTGAAAATCGTTCAAAATTAAGTAAATTAATTTCAAGATTTGCTTGAATCTTGGCAAATAACTGGCGAACAAACTTATGTTTTCTCGCAGGCATGAGAATTTACTCGTAGCAGTTTTTTTCTTTTTTTAATTACGATGCTATATTCTTGTGCGTATGTATAAGTATAGTTACACCAATTAAATAATTAAAATAAAAAAATACATCAGGAAATTTAATTTTATCTTTTACAGAATACGAATTTTGTTATAATAAATTTTCGATATGAAAAATCTCCACTCAAAAATTCGTGAATTGAAATTATGAAAATTGTTTGAATTTATCTGAAACTTTATTATTCATCACTAAAAAAGTTGGAAATTTTCGTTCAAAAATGTGTAATTCATCATTATAAAAATTGGTTTAATAGTAGATTAAAATTTACTGTGAAAAATGTAATGTCTGCTTTATTGTTTCTACGGTCCGTGGTTTCGTGTGAATCATATTAACATTTCGTACAGAATTTCTACCTGTGTAGCACCATATGAACTGCATATTAGCATCTATATAGGATCAATTAAAATACTTGAATAGATTTGTAATTTGTAGTAATTGAAACAAGAAATACACACAAACTCGGTGAAAATGTATGTCGCCAAAATTGAACTTAAAGATTAAAATAATCAAAAGACGAAGAAAAAAATGTTTTTTATGAATATGTGAATTCAATTTCAATTGTGTAGCATATTACCCCAAGTGTTAGAATTACCCAAATTGTCTTTACATGTGACATGAATGTGTGCATATGACCAGTATATATGGAAACATATATAGTGGTCAAAGAAAAAAGTGCAACACTTTGTAAGTTATTCATATGAGAAGTATTGAGTTTTTTTATTTGAACTGTAGTGTATATGCGTCATATAAGTTCCTTTTTACCTGAATAAATTTAGTTGAATTTTCAGAAAATGTTACCAAAATATGTATATATATAAATTTTGTGTATAAAAAAATACAAAGTTACAAAATGCAAATTTCTTTTGAAAGTTGGTTAAAATTGCGGTCAAATGAACCCCTTTAGTTAATGTAAAATTGTAAAATTTTGGCTTCCAAGTTTTTGATCTACAAGTTATGCGCTTTATTTTTCTTATACTAAAAACTAAAGAAGGAAGAACAGAGAAAGAGAGAAAAAGTAAGAGTTGGGTATAAAGAAACATGGCGAGCGATACGAGACGCTGAACAAGCGGCTGTTATTTGTTAGCTCCGCAACAAATAACAGATAAAAAGGTCAAAAAGCCAGAGGCGAATTTATTGGTACACCTCTCTCGCAGAAACGGTAGCGCTGCCGACGACAACTGTAATCGTGCAACGGTGGGGGGAAGCGTAAGATGCGCGGTGGGGGATGCCTCGGCAGGGGGCAATTGCAGCCGCTGCATTGGCGCTACTCCGTAAGGACTCAAATAACTAAGCTTCCCTCCTCTCGCGTGTTTTGTGCACATTGGCGAAGACCTAGGCGGAGCTTTTGCCTCTGCAGCTTTTTCACTGCGCATACTTTACTCTTCTGTGCCATCACACTTGGACTGTATTGTTCAACCTTTGTTTGCACAACATTATCTCCATTTTGTTTACTGACTTACTTTATTGTCAGTTACATTATACAAAAGTTCCGTCAGTTTTTTCTATGTGAAGTCCTTTACTAACAGGAAGACTTAACAAAAGTTACAATTTTAGTTTCTCTCAACATTTTTAATACATAAATGAATTACCTAGATCATATTTTTTATGAAAGAAACTTTAATCAGTTTAAATGCAATTTCAATTTAGTTTGAATTTAATTAAAATTAAAATTCTTTTAATTGCAGTTTATACTTTAAAGCGAGTTAGTCTGAAATAAATTTACAGCAAAATGAACTAGAATAAATATGTGTTCGTTTGTATTGCTTAAATAATAGAAAGATTTGAAAACGAGAGAGAGTCCTAAAAATCCTGAGAAATAAACGCAAACCTGAATAAATATTTGGCAGTTGGATATGATTTGCCTATATCTGGATCGACCACTTATGTTTTTCTTTTTTTTTTTTTGAGTGTTTCATTCTGCTCTCTTAGTCATTTACCGAAGAGAGGACCAACATTTACGAACGACGAACTGCGCGGCTCTTACTAGAACTGAAAGGCTCCGCCTTCTAGTGTAGCGATCCGAAGTGAGGAGAAATCTCCTTTCTCGGAGGAACTCCTCGCGGCGCTCTGGGCGTGGTGAGGGAGGAGTTCTCTTTTAGATCTTTCCAAAGCCCAGATAACCTCGGACCAACGGGCTACTGCTGCTGTTCCTCAACCGGATATAACCGCCGGGTTTTGCAGGAACCTACGACTAGCAAAACATTTCTGCATCGGTGAACGTCCATAATCCACCACGCCCGTTCTATTACAACCAACGTCAATTTTATTCCGGATCCTTGATGTACCGAACTGACTGGAGTGTGGGAGCTGTCGACGTGCTTCTGGCTTAACTTCAAAGTTTCGCCGTTTTACAACTTGAAACAAAATTTTACTCCAGACAGAAGTTAACTTTTTCATATACATTTTTAGTTAATTAGATTGTCGTAGGGTCATATATATAAGAAATATATGTTATATATATATATATATATATATATATATATATATATATATATTTTGTCTAAAAACTTGCACGGAAAAAAATTTGTTTTTACTAACACTCTTTACGAGAGGAAAAAGTAGTGTGCGTTTTGATAAGTATATGACACGATCGCGTGGAATGTTCACTGCACGGTATGCAAGCTCCTGCGATTTACATCGATAATGCTTGCACGTTGCATTGATTATCAAAACAGCATAATATATGCGAAAATCAGCAAGGATTCTGTTGACCAATCAACAAGTGCCAAAAATTCTCCCACATTTTAAGAAATTATTATGTGCCTCACGTAGACTACACTTTTTATTATCAGACTCATTTTTTTAAAAGAAAAGTTTATTATATCTTGTTATAAAAAAAAACTTGATTTTCTTTATTAAATTTTCGGGTAGTTCAAATTGCAGAATAAATTCTTTCGCAGCAAATGAGTGTCAAATATATTGAAATAGACTGAAAATAGCAACTTAAAATTTAGCTTTTTAAAATTGAATAATTAAAAAAGAAATACAATTAAAAGTAAAGAACTAAATTGCAAGCTTAAAACATATTTTTTAAATACATCTGTTGAGTCCGGTGCCATTGGACCATGTTAGAGACATATTGTGGCAATGTTGGACAAAACAAAACGACTGCACGGCAAAATAAATTTCTAATGTATGTAGAAATCTCATCGTTTTTATTGCAAATAATCATGAAAACAAATTGTAAAATATAATTGAACTTAGTCATCTCAGGATGAGGGTCCCCTTTTAGAGAAACTTCATGTTTTATTAAATATTCAATGCATTTAAAATGCTGTTTTGACATCAATCAATAATTTGCGCGGAGATTATGAATGCGAATCAAAGAGAGCAAATAAATTGCACAGAGATAGTTTTCTGTATATTTTTGTACACATAATTTTGAAAAACCAAATAATGATTTGAAGTTTTAGTAATGGATAGAAAAGTAGACCCTTCAGTTATCAGAGTAGAGAGATTCGGATATTCACATATGCGAGGCATGAGACAAATATATGCACGCGCTCGCAGTCGCGCATTTGTCTGAAGCATTTAGTTTGAAACGTGCAGACGTCGCCCTGCAGCCAAGCGACGCAGTCTCTCGTTACGTTTCCGCTTTAGTGCCGGAACGTTTTGCCCAGAAAGAGAAAGAGAGAGAGAGAGAGAGAGAGAGAGAGCTCGTGACAGAAATTACTAAACGTTTTGACCAGCAGGCACACGGACTCCCGGACGCAGACACATGTAATGACAGTACACCAACGGACGTGCGAACGAACGTTTGCGTCGTCAACTCGCGCGCATATTAATCTCTCGGACCGCACACATCAGCCTCCGCATTGCCACTCCAAATCTCGTTCGTACGCACTTCATCTCGTTGCCGCTAACGGCTAACTGTTCTATATACAACGCCCGGGAGGCAAATTGGTCAACCACCGGTGTGTGCCCACCTACAACTTCTTCCCAATGCTGTTGCATCATTATTTTTATTTAAATGCATTTCAAATACAATTTTTCCATCAATTTATTTCATATTATTTTTATTTCATTTATTTCATATTACTTTTTTACACTGATTAACGATCTTGAGTTAAAGTTTCTGTGCATCTAAAAAACTTATTTAAAGTTCCAGTAATGATTTATTATGTACTAAAGTTATTTTCCATTTTTCTCACGTATAGTCTGCTCAAAATGTTAAACAAGGCTTTGTCAGATCCTCGTCGATCCAAAATGGCTATATAGATTCAATTCATGTTTTAAATAATAAAATTCTCCAATTTGGAGTATTGTTTCGTAAGTGGCACAAAGAAGGGTCATCTTAAAAAGAAACAAATTTTCAAAACTAATACATTTATTGTTTCCCAAAATTGTAGACACACAAGTTACTACTTATTCATAATCACGGAGTATTGTCGGCAATCCATTTGGTAAAGTACGCGATATTTGTATAAACTCCCGGGATGCCAGGACGAGCACATCCCAAGCCATAAGAGACGATGCCAGCCAACTGACCTTGAACGATGACTGGGCCACCGGAGTCTCCTTGGCAGGAATCTTTTCCGCCCTCAGTGGTGCCGGCGCAGATGAAGTCCTCTGAGATTCCTGGAAATCCATTCTGCTCGTAGATCTCGGTGCACTTTTTCCGGTTGATAATGGGCACTTTCACAGCCTTAAGAGATCTGCTGAGGCCACCTCCTTCACTAGTTGCTCCGTACCCCGAGATCACACTTATCTGGCCAGCCTCGATGTCCTCCTCGTCATAATAGACAGTTATCGGCGACCTGGTACTGTCGATGCTGAAAGGCGGACTCACTTTTGCCACAGCGATGTCGAACTTCGGAGCTCCAGATGCTGAAATACCGAATTCTTCATGTCTCTTCACCCAAAGTATTTTGTGTACGGATCCACCCTCGTCCGTTACATTTGCGCCTGCTCGGACAGTAGCTGAGGCATGTTCCAAGTAATTCGCACAGTGGCCAGCTGTAATGATGTAATTTGTATCCAGGATGCTGCCCCCACAAAAATGATTATTGTACACCTGGAGCGACACCTGGTGAGGGAACTCTTCTATCGGTACTGTGACACCACCGACGATCCTGTTGCCTCGGAACATGAAGTCATATCGCAATACGTCTCCTGTTGAAACAAAATTTTAAAGGGTTTTTCAACAAGGTTTTTTGAAGAGTTTGTTCAACAAGATTTTTTAATAAGTTTCACTTAACACAAAGAAAAAAAGTTTCTCGTTTTTTTTTTTTTTGCGTTACATATGATACTTTATATCTTACGAGAAAAGAAAAATATTGTTGGCAGTCCAAAGGGATGCCATTATGTTTACTTTTCGAATAGTCTCAAAGGTTTTATTTAAACTAGTTTTTATTTGACGATTTGAACAAGTTTTTCAAAGTAAGTTTTGTATAGATATGTTACAAATGTTCTCACCAGCTGCAACTGTTACCACCGCGAAAAAAAGAATAGTTCCGTACATCATCTGGCTACTGTGTTTCCGTAATTTGAATGAACTATTTGAATGAAACCGATTATTTATACCCAAATGTTATCTTGGAAATTTCGATATCGAAATCATAACAGATATGAATTTTTCATTATCAAATTTGAAATCGGTAGGATTATGCGCGACTTTTCATTTATCCGTGTATTGACCTTTCCGTGATTCATGCGCATTTTGTGCCATTGTTCTTGCCAGACAGAAAGAAAAGCGGCGAACTTCGTTTACCTCTCAAAATTTTGGGAAAAAAAATGGAAATAACAAAATTGAATAAAAACATAATGACCAACGTGAAATGTCAATGATGGGTAATTTGTTTATCTTTCAATCTCGCGTCTGGTCAATGAGAATTGTTTTGTTGCGAGGAATGCCGCGCTACGTGCCACAGAAAGAGAGATAGAAATCATACGTGTGGTTTTGCGGACGGAATTTCTGACCACCGAAACGCCAAAGTTCGAATTGAACTGTCACCATCAGCGACGCACGACGCAACCACGTGACGCTTGTTCGCTCGTTACGACTGCGGTTTTCTCAGTCGGCCACGAAAACGGGTGTTAAATATTTCACGCCAACTTTTTCGTTTCATCTCACCCCTGACCTGCGACCCCTTCGTCGCGAGCCAATGATCGTGCTGTACTTCTTACTAAAGTTCGACGCTGTAAATCAAATCGAATTTTATGTCTTCTCTTTAGGATGATTCACGTCTGCCTCGTGTCCAATGTCCATCCATCGCTTTATGTCTGACTTCAACTTTCAACTTTTTATGCTGCAGAATTCCAGCAATGGTTTCATCAAATTGGCAAAATATTTTTATCTCCATAAAGCTGACAAATAATTGCATACGTTAATTATTAGAAAGAAAATTTCCGGATTTCTAATAATGCTTGCCTGGGCTTTAACGGAAATGAGAGGTTCGAAGGAATTAGTCGACCGCAGTTTATTGTCATTTCCGTTGCGATATTACAATTTTGTTTACAATAAATTGAGATATTAGTAAAAATTATAAAGAAATTAACTGTTCTTATTTAAACAGACAATTTATTGTTTGACTTGTTTATGTATAAAGACATTTCTTTCATGTAAACATTTGTTCTTAAAATAATTCAAACTGCAAATTTAATTGAAAAGAAAATGTTACGTTTGTTTATAAAAATTACGATGGAAAAAGAAACAGTAGAATTGAATATTTTTTTAATGCGGGTTTATTGATTAAGACGGGGAAAAGGGACATTTGATTTTTAATCAGTGATCTCATCTCAAAGAACTTTTTTTTTCACAGTTTTATTTATATTTTCTCTGGCTCGTGACCAGCGATAAAACGGGAATCCTCTACCGTATATCCTGTGGGCAAGATTAAAAGTCCCCTAATTTCTTAATCACGTTATCAGAGAGTCGCAAACGTGTCAAACGAAACGTTACGCTCGCCAGGATAAAAAGGGAGCATCAATAAAATCTTTTAAATCTTCTCTTTCCTAAATACAGCTGGTGTATTAACAGTTTAAACTTTATTTTGTGTTCTCCATTTAAACAATTATTTTTATAAAAATGATTTTTTATATTATTATATTTTTTTGCAATCAAAAAATCGTCATTTGAAAATTAGAATTAAAAAATTCTATTCTAAATTCTTCTAAGAAATTTATGGAACGATTCAAAAATCCAAACCAAGTTTTGCTTGTTATTTGCAAATTTAATTTCGAGTACTTAATTTTTTTAAATAAATAATTTTGATTTTTTTATTATAAAATTTTCGAAATTCAAAAATTAATTTGTCTAATTACAGCTTAAATAAAGTGCAATTTAAAAATGAAAATATAAAAACATAAAATATTAATCACATAAATTTTGATATCAGATGAATATTTATGCGGGGATACAAAAGTGAGATTAAAAAACTGGATTTAGAAAAAACGGGTAGCATCTAAATCGGTAGCTGCTAAAAAAGACACATTGTCCACGCCTTTCTTATTTCGTCTCTTTCTTCTCGCCCTTTCCTGGCTTGTTTTAATCTTGTTTCTCGTATTCCGCAGAGTTTGACAATTATTCGGTAATTTATCAAAGCATCCGAACACAATGGGCTATCTAAAGATGCGCATAGAAGGGAGATCGCAAAACGCAGTTTATTCCTTCGGCGGAATCCTCTTCAACCTCTGTGTCCAAACAAAACACTAAGATGAAATTAAAAAAAAATTCGATAAAGAAATATTTAAGAAGTGCAAGAAGTAAAAATTTAAAAAATTTGTTTAAAATTGGTTTATATTTTTGTTTGTATGATATTAAGTTTATAAATAATTTTGTCTTTAAAATTTAGATATAATTTTCTATGGGTTTGTTGATTTCAAATTTCATGAATACGTTTTTGCTGTTAATGTTTTTAGAAATTAGTTTAATAAATAAAAAAAGTTGAAGCATAAAAATAAAGTGTTTGGTTGGACAGGAGATATTCAGTAAGGTGGTATTCAAGGTATGGAAAGTGGTTTTGGCATTCGCGGGGCAAAGCGAGACGAATAAGCGAGAGTGACGTTACAAACAAAACTATCTCATTGTGTGTTAATACGTATTGGGCGGCGAGGCCTTTGCATTGCATCCGCGTGTGCCTCGCTGTTTTGCTCTGCATTTTGCCTTCGCATCTTACAAATATGTAAAGAGACAAAACCGATTCTTTTTTGTTCTCTCGGACGGTACTTGCTGTACTCGCTCTCTTCTTATGGCAACTTTCTTATCACTATAACTTAAAAAAAGGTAGCATGGATTTAAAAAAAAATAAAACAAATTTTATTTTTCATCGAAAATAAAATGTCATAACGCTTTTTCAAGAATGATTAAATTATATTGTTTAACCAAATTAAACTTATAAGAACTTGAATTTAAAATTTATTTTCTCTTTTCATTAAAATTTGCGTTTTGTTACAGATGAATTGAATTTATTGGGAGAAAAATAATGATATTGCATCGTCTGGAAATCTTTAATGAGATTGAGTAGCAAATTTGAGCAGCAATTTTCGGTTGCTTAGCGAGGGCTGTGATAGTATCCCGCGGTTTATCCAGAAAGCACAGATACATTCAGGCCGGGCCACATATTGGACCATATCGTATTTTCTCTCTTTGCATGAATAATGCATCCCGGAACCTTTCGCATCTCTGCACTCTCCTCTTCTTTTCTCACATCTGTTTTCTTTGTCTCGCTGATTTGTTTCTTTTTTCCTTTGTACTCCGATTTTCTTCTATTCTGTCATGATTATTGGTCAACTGTATTTAACATTAAAAAAGATCTTTAGTACGATTAAAAATGTATTATGTACGAGTGAAAAAAGAACAGGATAAAAATTGTCAAGCGTTAAACATAGAAAATTTGAATAGTTTTTCGGCTGACAAGATAAATCGTGGATTATAAATGTATTCTCGCTTCCCTCTTCAAGCCCTGTTAGCTTCCAAGAAAACGCAGGCTTTAAACTGTCTAGCCATCTCCGGTATGTTGAAATATTTTTTGTATAAGAGTCAAGAAGAAAAAGAGAGGGAGAAAGAAATAAAGAAATTCACTTTTTTTAATTGACCACAACATACGGACGAGTATAACGAAGTCGAAAATTTATAGCAAAACCGTGAGTACCAGACTTGACTCATTTTGGAAGAAGGCAAATTAAGGAGAAAAAAGTTGACATCCCTTGGCGGGTCGTAATTCTCCACGAGGCTTGTTCGTTTCAGCTACGATAGATCTCAGGAAAACGAGCCCTCTTAAATTAATTACAGGGAAGAGATTCGCGAATTCGATTGCTAACGTTCGCCCTCGTGTCCCAAGGAGGCGAAGTGTGACGGGCATCCCTCCTCGTTAAGGGAGAGATCCGTACGGAAAAAATTCCAACGCGTATCCGACGGCGGCAAAAAAAGATTTAAGTAGTCTGGTCTGGGCTCTGCCTTTGCGTATTCCATCACTCGCCCTATGTTCTTTGACACACCTTCTTAACCTGTACCTCATCCTCTTAACCGACCCTTAAATCTTTCGCTCTTCTTAATACCTCTCTCCTCTTAACGACTCGCTACGTAATTCGCTATGGATCTACTACTCTCACTTTGCCCGAGCACACGACGAACAGGAAAACACTTCTCTGTCACTTCACTTGGATAACATGGGCACGATCCAATTTCCAACATCTCTTCAATATCAAACTACACTTATTTTCCACCAACTTGAATAAACCCAGATGCGATGCATTTTTACATCCTTATGAAATAGTTCTACTTCAGATACAAAAACGCCTTCATAGAAATATGCTAAGCTGCGAAGATTCGACCCTGTTTTTTATGTTACTTATTTATTTTTTCATTCACTTACATTTTAATCATTAATTTTATTAATAACTTTAGGAGTGCTAAAAAATGTTCTCTCCCTAGATTAAAAGTATTTCAACAATTTCTTAATTTGTGATGAATTTTTATATAAACTTTTTGTTCGTTTATATTTTCATATATGATATATGAAAGTAATTTTTAATATGTGAAGAATGTATTGTTCATACATTGACATATATATTGTCCATATATAGACAACTTGTGATTTCTAGAATAATATATTGTAAGATTGTATGTTTAATAAATGGTCATTATAGGACCACGTTTTCTAGGGATATATTAATTTTCTAGCAAAAAAGACATACTTCGCATATATAAATTCCACATATATGAATTATTCATGTTGCTATATATGCGCATATGTAGTATATATACCTGTAGGTATATTTAGCTCTATAGTAAATAATTTGCCATATGTATGCTGCCATTTTTGCTACATATATGGTATCTCATATTTTTATACGTATATGATTTGAATAATTCTTTTTTTTATTTAAAAAAGCCAAGTGACAACATAAACTGATTTAAAATGACAACATTAATGGTTTTTTTCTCGAACAATATTTTTTGCTACGTATTTTTTAATCGGTTTATTTGTTTGTTTGTTTTTTCAACGGTGAAGACAATAAGTGGAGACAGCTAGTCAGTAATTATAATAAATATTTATAACGCAAAGTTTGTTGGGTTGAGATATTATCCGGTTGGATTGCATGATACAAGGGGAGTAACGAGACAAATAACCGAACAGAGAAAGTGGGAAGTTGCTAAAATACCTGTAACGAGGCTTATCGCAGATTTCACGGAGCAAAACGATGGAGGACACGCTTAGCGGCTAATGCCTGTGTAATCCCATAAGCGGCGTAAGTCCAAGCGATCGGCCGGAATAATTCCAATAGGCTATTTTGTCCTTTTCCGCGTAACTCCGTCTCGTATCTTATTTCCCGTTTGATTGTACAATTTGTTACCATCAGATGTGCGTCCAGCAAGGCACCGCTTACAACCATCGTCTTGTCCGCGAATTATTCATCCGCTAATCTATGCAACTAAATTACATTAAATGCCAGCCTTCTCTCTCACGTTTTCCTCCTTTTTTCCCCTCTTTTTTTTCTCTTCTCAGTCTCAGTTTTTAACAATTTATGTACAACTGACATCTGTATACATGTCTGAATGCTTCTATTCGCGCGATATCTACGCATCACCGGTGCAATCGCATTAATTCGAAAAGTGTGTCTTATAACTTGTTGATGTCAAATTATCCGATCGAAGATAAAGCTTTTCATGCCGAGGGTGACTTTGACGCTCTTTTAATTCTGCCTGTCGAAACGGACAAACTCACTTACAATCAGATCACATCTTTTCAAACTTTCCCACGTTTTATAAACGTGCGACTTTTCATGCCCAGACAAAACTCTTTTTCATCGTTACTGTTTGGGAACTAAAAAAAGTGACTGCATCAAAATTTGCAAAGAAAAAAAAGCTAACAACGTAAAACTAAATACAAAATGAAAAGAACTTTCAATAGAACAAAAGAAAAAAAATAGAGAAGATAAAAGGAAAAAATGTTAATCAAACATTTGACAAAAAAAAAGTTGTATTATACTTCAATGTTAAACATAAACATTTTGGTGTATGAAGGCTTGTTTTAGCCTTAAGTAAAAACGACCAACTTCTCACAAGAATAAGCAATGTAACTCCGGACGAGAAAGCACACCAAGTCGCAGAGAATGTGAAGGATGAGAAAGGCTGATACTACAAGACAAGCTAGTGGGTAGGGTTGCAGCGTATTTACCGGCTCGGTTCTTGGCGTGAGATCCTGTTATTTCATGCCACGATTATGATATGAAGCATGCCGGTGGCAAATCAGCCGATAATCGTCCCTCAGTTACATTTTTATCAAATTTCAAATATGAAATTTGTGAAAGACATTTTTTTTCTCAGCACTTAACATGTCCATCGACTCAATATTCATAAAAAATTTCTTTCATGTAATGGATTAAATTTAAAACTTAGTTTTAAAAACTAATAGTTTTAGAAAGTTTAGATAGTTTGAGAAATATATATATATATATATTGTAAAATATTTTTAATTGTTAATTGAAAATTTGTAAAATTTGTTATTTAAAATTTGGTCGATTATTTAGTTTTCTAGCAGCTATAATGTGACAGCTTGGCATAGTTTGAACAACATTGTATAACTGGGCGCTGAAATAATAAATGGTAGCAGCCGGCTATAGTGAGGTAAACGAGAGTTATCCGGAGTTTCTCAGGACGTTCAGGTTTCACCATGCTTGATATTTCATACAGAGCGGGTAACAGGCACCCACGACCCGTCACCCGGTACCCCCAACTTCACTTATATTATTTGCGTATTATTACCCAGCTTGGTGTCGCCAAGCTTCTAGGTGAAATGCGGTTTTACGTCCGGGTTGTAAAGCTTCACTGCGTCTCGCAACTTTTGTTGTCCTGACATCAATTGATCCCTTGTTTTTTTTTTCTTTTAATAATGTAACATAATGTTTTATTACTGTATTTTATTCCAGTTGCTATTATCATATCTCATTAATAAAAAGTAAATTAACAATTAACGATTAAATTATTAATTAAAAAATACGTGTCTTAATTTAAAATAAAACCGTTTTAAATTTATATACTTTTAAAACATTCACTTTATATCTTCAATTAAATATTTATCGTAAATGTTTTTTTAAACTAAGATATTACACATTGATGTGTGGGCTTTATTTACGCCAGTAACTTAGTTTAAAAGTAAAAAAAAAAGGTTTGTTCACTTTTAAGATTTTTATTTTCACAACTTTCGTGTCACTTTCATCTTGTCAATAAAAATGGCCAATTCTCGTAAATTTGACGTATACAACTGTAACCGCGAGCGATCTGAAAAGAGAGCCGACCTCAAATTCGCCGGACATTTCAATTGCAACGAGATGCGCCGTTTGTTGGGCCGACGAATGTTACAAGTTTTTTTTTTTTCGTCTTTTTCTCTACTGTCGCAATGACGGGAAAGTGCCGCGAGGCATTTCGCATCGCGGAAGGGTTTATCCGGGGGTGCGACGATACGTCCATCTGTCTCGTCGAGGCAAAAGTCGCTGGCTCCGATGAATAATTCAGGGTGCCTTGATCCGGTCGGTCGACTCGCCAAGTCGAATTCCCTCCTTCTCTCTTCCTTCTCTCAATCGACGGCTTTTTAAGGCCTCCCGGGCACTTTTTGTGCCCGCGATCGCCTCTCTTTTTGTTGACAGCATCGCTCAGATTAAGATCGCAGTTCCGACTGTCAGATGCTACCGGCCGCAGAATCCTCTCGATCCTCTCTGTCCTTGTTCTTCTCTGCACCTTGTATGGTCGGACGCAATCCACCAACGAATTACGTTGTATTTATTCAGCCGGGATCGGAAAAAAGGCGTTTACACAATCAGCGCGTTCTGTTTTGTTTTCGTCGATTAAGACAAGGACCGAAACTCGATTGATAACTCTCAACATTTCCGAACGAAGGAAATAACAAGTTGTGACAAACAAATGAAAAACAAAAACAGAACAAAACAAATACAAAACTCTCAGTATCATTTTTCTTTGACTTTACATTCTTCTGCATCTCTGGGCAAAAAGTCTCTCGGTCGAAGATATAAAGTTATCAAGTTTTCATTGCATCTTTGAGTTCTTTCTTTCTTCTCCAGTGCGTTAATAATCAAAGATAATTTTTTCCCTCCGTTTTGTTTCTTTTGTCCTTGATAATCAATGAACGTATATAACGTGCACAGTAGTCGCCGAAGAGGATTTAAATCCGGAAAGTTATTATTATCTGCAACGTGAGGTTGGGCCACGGATACCTGATTAGACGCGCTAATCAGAGGATCAAATAGGGTGTTTTTTAAGCTAAAATTTTATGGTTCGAGTATGAAAAATGTGGATAAAGAAGAAGGAACAAAAAAAATGTAGAAAGGGAAAGAAGAAAAATTATTCAAAAAAAGTCTTCTGTTAGTTCCGAGAAGATGCACCTTTTGAAGATGTTAAAAGCGTTTTCCGTATTTCTTCGTGTTTCTTTTGAGGTTCTTTTCAGCGCCTAATTGTATCGAGTGTCTTAATCAGCGTGTAAGCTACTAAGCGAAAGGATAGGAGCTCCCTTGCTCTGCATCTCAAAGACGCAATTTCTAAAAGTATGTTAAGCTGCCGACATTATTCGCCTCGTGATTATATTTTCTACAAACCGACCGTCAATTTCGATTATGACTCTTTTTGTATTTTGCCGCGAGCTTCAACTTTTTAAAATTAACAGTTCAAACTTTTATTCTTGATTTTAAAATTGGCAATCTTAGTTGTATTTTTTATTATTTTGTTTTAATATTGTATTATTTATGATTGTTTTTTTTTTAATTAGTTTAATTTTATATCGTTTTTTTTCGATATTTAAATACCGTTTATGATTTCGAAATTGAAGTGTTTTTGTCGGTCTTGCAATTTCATATTTACACACATACAGACACAATTCGGCCAGAGCATTTAATTTTTGGTTACACGCTGATTGTAAATTAACGTACCAGATGAGTTCTTGATGATGTACGAGATGACATTGCGCGCAATAACCGACAGAAGTTACGTCAAAAACACTCGTCAAGCAATAATATTGCCAAAATTTTAATTGCTGCAACGATATGAAAGAGATAAGTAGTGGGACCCTCTGCAAATGAAAAGGTTTGACTGAAGTGGACGGTATCGGGACACGTGCTTGGTACGTGTGCACACTGAAGCAATAAACTGAGCGGGAAATTAGTGCGTAATGACATCCTACTGATATCTTTATCGGATCGAAATGGAGCTACGTTCTGACGGGAAAGAGCCCGATGTATATCAACGGGATTTTCATATCCTAAAAGATAAATACTATCTCGTGACTTATGAATATTCCTGTTAATCCGATCGGATGAATTGCCATACCAGTCGATGAATACATTTGATTTTATTTATTATCATATTTCTTTTTCTGTTCTATCTCAATCAGAAAATTTATATACATATTAACACTATTTATGTTAGATTTAGTTGAAATTAATTTTTATTTAACTTTTAAAACTGAAGATCATGTACAGAATTTACAAGAAATCTATGTAAATCTTACACCCCTCATTGTCCTGCATTTTAGATAGTTTGAAAGTTGGTCAAAATTTGATTTAATTTTAAACCGAAATTATCAAAAATTTTACATATAACCTTATTCATTTTTATCTTTTTATTAAACTTTATCTTTTTTATAACACTGTAAGCATGCACAATTTTAGTTATAATTTTTCTAACTGAATTAATAATTTTTCTTTTGAACAATTTAGTAAATTGCGTATTTGATTGAACGAATAGATCCCTTTATAACTGTCATGAATCATTATTATGTCGTATATTCTAACCCCCCGCTCTCTTCTTAGGTAACCCCCGTTCTCCTTCCAACATTGTCAATAATATGTGTATACGAATTTGATGAATGCTTAAGGTCAGAATGATAGATGTGATTACAATTTTTTTCATAAAATTCATATAATAGGAAATTGTTTATTACTTTATTGCTGAAGATATATCTAAACTTTCTTAATCATTTAATTTTGATTGATATATTAACCTAACAATCTGATAACTAAAATAAATGTGGAACTCAGCTTATTGAAAATAAACTGATGATCTACAGATTTATAGAGATTTGAAAAAGTTTCGAAACAAACTCTATTAATCTCAAACCTTAACATTAAAAATTTGTTGCTTATATTTTCAACGAAATTATAACCCAAAACAGGATAAAAAGCATTTTAATAATGCATTAAAATATGACCCGCTGCATATACAAAGATTCTTTTAATATAACCTTTGAATACATTTAAATTTCTTTCTGATCAAACATCTGTGGAATTTTATTTACTATAGATTCCGAATTATTGCATTCCACTTACTCATTCAGTTTTCATACATCATACTTTTACATTTATCCAGTTTGCTGCGCGCGTAACTTTTCAATGCAATAAACTTATTAGAAAGAAAAATTAATAGTAATAATAAGAAGAAAATAAATCTTAATAGTAAATCTTATAATAGAAAATCTTAATAGTAAGAAAAATTTAAAAATAAAAATAGTTGAATGAAAGAATTTGAATAATTATAATTTTAAGAAATTAAGATTTGAAAAGGTAATCTACACTTAAAAAAATTGAAGTTTCAAATTAAAACTTATGTATATGATTCAACATTAGTAGGGCCGATGGAACATTTTTGTTCTAGCATCAAAATATTAGTTAATCTCATTATAAATGAAAACGTCAAACATTATTGAAAAAAAAACTTGACCCTTTTAGTGTTAATTTTGTTGCAAGAAAATATGTTTTAATTTTAAAGCATACCTGCTGTACTTTTAAAGCCTATATTCACTTTATATTACAATTACAACATATACATATACACCAGATTTTTCTACTTACTTTGCAAGTTTAACTTTAATTTTTTAATTTTTTCTTAAAGTCAATTTTTCATTTTTACACTGTAGTTGACGCTAAGTAGCAATTCGTTGTTGAAAAAATATTTACAAAATTGTTCCAATTTCAGCAAGTACATTTTCTAGTTATTGTCCACAATTTATTTTAATTTTATTATTTATAATATTAATTTTACAATAGCAATTTTTATTTTTATATCAAATCTCAATTAAAGGATCATGTGCAAACTATCAAATTAATGTTGCTTCTATAAGATTCCAAATATTATATTTTAAAGAAACGAATAAACTTAAAGTTAAAATATGACTTCCGATGCACGGAAGTACATAGAGACATGGATATGTCTATATAAAATACATTATTAAGTAAAAATTGATTATGAAAAAGCTAACGCTCAGGGTAAGGCTCATGGCAACACAAATCATATCGCACAAAATTAAAAGAAGGTCCCCAGCCAGTAGACATATCCATGTCAAAAGAAAATGTGTTATAAAATATTTGTAATAATGTAGATGACTGACAACCAATCTTGGGTATTCTAGTGGGGCCTGTATTCGGGGGCCGATGCGGCGCGGAGGCGCTAGGTCTGGGTCTAGGACTGTCGCTGGGCCCGGCCTACAGGTTCGCTCTGCCCCCGGGACTCGCGGCCAAGACCACCCGCCTTGCATTCGACCAAGGTAGGCTACCGGCCATCTTCATTATTCTAAATACATTTTACTGCTTGCGTTTAATCATTCCCCGTGATAACTGCACTCTCATGACATTTCATATTTAACATCACGCGCGCACTTTTACATTTTTATCAGATCTTCACTTACCCTATTTTTAACCCATCATCCAACATCATTCACTCATTAGGTGGCCTGTTACAATTTTTTTTATCCGCTTGAGAATTCCAAGCAGGAAAAATTACCCTTCCTGAATACCCAAGTTATTTTTTTTTCAGTTTGCTATTGAACAATAATAAATAATCATATGAAAAAAAATGTTCATTCCAAAAAATGGGACATTTGCAAAATTCATGAATGCGTAAATTTGCAAAGATTTTTATTTAACTTCTTATTGTTCTTCTGAAATTAAATAAATCATGTGTACAGCTAAATGAGGGAAAAAGATTGAGAAATGTAGGGACATGAAAAACGGGTACATGCACGGCATAGGTGAGAGTCCGAGCGTACGTTCAAAAGTACCGATATTCCCACTCGACGTTTCCCGGTTTTGTAAGTAAAGTCGTTATCCCGCTGCGTGACGATGCCATTTACAGAAAACTTATTTACATATTACCAGCAAGTGTAAACTGACCACGAATCTTATCGCGGATTATCTTATATCCCAGCGACGACGATAGATTGTCGATCTCGGTGAGACGATCGTGTACGGCTCTCGCGGAACACAAATTCAGTTGCGTATAATTAGTCTCGTAAAATGCGTCGATATTCAGCGCAGATTAAGATTTCATATTTTCAAAATACTCTTCTCGTTCTTCCTTCTTCTTCTTGATATCAACTTTGCGCTCGTGAGCAAAATCGTTTATTCAGTTAATCCGCGGGTCTTGATAAATTGTACAGGATAGCGCGATTGTCAACATTAATTGGACGTGATATAATATGTGGCAGTGCGAATAAAATTCGATTCGAATTACCACTTGGATGTGTAGGTTTTCTTTAATTGCACTTGCTCTACATCAAAGTATGCCTTGCAATGGGCAAGGCATACTGCAATTTTTTATATTAAAATATGTTTTAATGTTTAAAATGTTGAGCAGATTAAAATTAATTAATTGCAATTAATTAAAATTAAAATTAAAATTAATTACACAAATTTAATTTCAAAACTTAAATATGTTTTTGAACAATCACAATTTTTATTTGTCTTATTTATATGTTCCTCGAAATGTACTAACGACAAAATTTTTTTTTTCTGTTTTAGGTGAGTACCAATTACTTGGGTCTTGAAAAATCGTCGCTAAGCAGATGAAAGTTTTATCACTCGTTTGGACTTATTAGCAAGGAAAAAATACATCTCTAACCGTTTAAACACTTGCAAGCGACAGTTAGGGTGAATAGGTCAGTTCTTGTAACTATCAATATACTGAAATTGATACAGAAAGCTACTGAATTAATCCGTCCGTTTCTGGCCAAGTGTTTGACTGAACCTAGGGGTGCTCTTTCAAGCATCGATGCAAGGGTGCTAAAAGTACGATAATATTCACATGAAAACTTGCATTAATATTTTTTCACTCGAACAAACACCAACAAAATACTGAAACACAAAAAAAATAAAAAATAAAAAATAAAAAACGTTTTTATATTTCAGCGATTTTGAAATATTGCCTGAAAGATATTTAAGATTTTTTGAAAGTTTTTAACTTTCAACGATTTGCAATAACAAAAACCTATCTCTTGCAACTTTGCTGAACAGTATCTGAAAGAGGAAGGTTCAACCTTTAATTTACAATAAAGAACATCTTAATATGATAAAATTTGCGAAAGTTACAGTGGTTTGAAGTTGGCCTATTTGTAGATGAGTGTCTTTTTTTAGCAGTGTATATGACGAAGCAAGAAGGACAAAAAGTGTTGAGCATTAAAGTAAATGAAGGAACGTTCCTTGAAATAATATACAATCATTTCTATTGCGCATTCAACCATATTCTTATTCAACTTCTTGATATGCTATAATGTTTTTATTTCGTTATTTATTCAATTTTATACTCTCGTATAAGGTTAATTGCAAAATGTGCATCCAACTTGAATTTTCAACGTGCCTTTTTTCAGCACTGAATAAATCGTCGCAAGTTTTGTCAATGACTCGAAATCATTTTTGAAAATTGTTTTTCATTTTTATTGCGAAAAAAAAATCAATTCAAAATTGTGCGCGGTAACGAAGTTTGATTACAAGCCCAGGGGTATTTTTAGCTGCATTCTGACAAATTATGACCCAACCGTACTAAGAAAAACACTAACCTTCCCCCTTAAATGGCTCTCATCATTAAATTTTTATTTATTCCCGGACAGCTTAACATTGTAATATAGTACTCATAACGTTAACCGTTGTAAAATAATTTTGAATGCGCATAATTTTAGTGAAAAATAAACGCGTCTTCTGTCCGCGATCCTGTATCAATGTTGTCCATGGTTTGAATTTATGATTAAAACAAAAAACAATGGAAAAAGGTTGGAATATTGACACCGCGGTAGTTATGCTAAGAAACGGATAAATTTTTCGAATTCAAAGTATCTTTTTTTATCTTCGGAATGGTAAAAATGGCAGTGGCATTATTCTTTCCAGGAATCAGTATATATGTAGTAGTTGATGATCAGTTATCCTATGCCATCAAGAAAAGTATTTGATAATGTCATAAAAAATATATTTATATGAAAAAATCAACATATAAGTTTAACAAAACATATTATAAAAAAAAATAAGAAAAATCTATATTAATGAAATAAGTATTCAATTATAAAAACATTGCCTTATCAGTTGCTTGACTATACCAACAAGCGTCGATAATTATTAATATATACCAATGATATGCCAATAAATGTGCGATATTCATTGTATGAACGATAAACGATGAGTGGCATTTGACTTAGTTCACAAAAAATTCAACATTTGGCCCAGCATTGGGCAACGACTATTATCGCCAGTGTCGAACCAAGTCTACGTCATTTATTATAAATGAGTGGTGACCAAAATTTCCACATTGGCAGTGGAACTCTTTCAACTTTCTCAGCGAGAATATCGTCTTTCACTTTTTTTCATCCGAAGGGGGTTTCTGGATAGCTCAGTTCTCGCTTTCTTGGACGCTTATTGCTTCACACGGCGGCAAACTGTTCGCCAGAATATTTAATTAGTTTTTCCACGAGTTGGCGAAGTCGCGCAGCCATAAATGTTAATTGCAGATGAAGTGGTAATAAGATCCGTTCCCTTCACGTCCCATTCTCAGTGGAGTATCTTTAATTCCGTGACCCCTTCATTCTTCTAGCTCTTAACGAGCAACTCAAAACTAAGCCCTGAAAATCCTCGATAGATACATTCTTTTCTCGTTACGAAAGTCTAACATAAATGCTTAAAGATTCTTGCCCCGCCTTGGGTGAGATTATTAAATTCATAGCCTCGTTGGAAAATTGATACCTCGCTGTGAAATTTGGATGAAAAAAAAATAAAAATGTGTTAATTATAGTATGTTTTTTAATAAAGACATAAAAATCTGAAAATTTCACATGCGCAAAAAGAAGAGAAGCGACAGGTCGGAGGATGAACGACTTGGACGAGGAGGGAGCCTCGCTGGCTACAGAAAGAACGGAATTTAATTAAGTAAAATTACTGTCGCTTGGAAAAGGACAAAAAATAGTTAAATGGACGAAGAGGTGCGTAAGCCTCCCAGTGCCAAACAGGATAAAGAAAAGGTTCTAATAATGATCTCGTTTCTTGATAAAACAAAGTAATGGAAATATTTGTATTTAAAAATTAATTAAAAAAAGAAGTTAATATAATAAAGAATTAAACAATTGAATCATTGAAAAGAGTAATGAGTTGTCAATTGAAAAAAGTGAACAGTTTTCAAATTTACGATCGATTACTCATACAAGGGAAAAGTGAAAAAAAGCAGAAAAAAAGAGGACAAGACAAAATATTGTCGCGCGCCGCAAACAAGCCCTTACGATTTGTTTGATTTGGCTTATTCGTTTTTGCGAGTCACATCTCTCAGCGGTTGGAATTCAATCTGCGGTTAGCGTCTGTCTCTGTCTGGTGACGGGGGCTTACGTTTGGACAAAGCCGGCGTCCTCTGTACAAATGCGCGAAAGAGCGGTGTTGCACGGAGACCCGTGCATGACATATGATCTTCTATATTGCCGCGGTAACACACGTGCAGATGCGAATGCGTGGGCTCACGCACGCGACAAACACTGCCGCATGGAGCTCGCGCCCAACGTTTGTCATCCTGTTTACACGCTTGCGTAATATCTCAGAGTTATCCAGCTTCGTGGGCAACAAATAGCCGAAAGCTTCGCAGGCTTTTAATAATAACAAAAAAGATATTGTTCGCGCCCAAAGTTTCAAACCGCGGATGAAAAACGACCAGACAGAATTCATGACAAAAAACAAAAAATGCGTAACTGTTATAGTCAATCTTGCCTAAATCGTTAGAAGGACAAAATAAATGAATAAAATGAAATGAAGTACACAATTAAAATTTAGTTTATTATCAAAGGTAAAAAATTTAGAAAAAGATCACAACAAAATTAAAAAAAAATGTTCAACAATTTAAAACAATGTTTTAACTTTAACGTTTTAAAATGATAAATGTTCAGTACTGCAAATTTTTTAATAGCCAACGAATTGAGATTACCAAAATTCAAGCAACAAAGTGAATTGAAACATAAATAAGAATTTAATCTCATGATTATTATAATCAAAAAATGAATTGAAACGTAAAACAAGAATTTAATCTCATGATTATTACAATCAAAAAATGAATTAAAACGTAAAATAAGGATTAAATCTCATGATTAATATAATAAAAAAATGAATTGATAACCTTCAAGTGCTAAAACTGCTTTCAAAAAATACAATTCATTCGCGTCCGACTGTGGCTCATCCTTGACCAACAAAGCGCTCTTATCCGGGTTCTCATCCAACATCAAAAAATGTCTAATCCAGAATCGATAAAGCCACAAGTGAGCGCAATTGATTGTCTGATAATAATAACCGCCGTCACAAAAACCAACCAATTTGTTGTTGCAAACCGCCGGGGCGCCGTGTTGGATCGTTCTTACAATTCCGTCGTTTTTGTGAGACAAGTCTCTTAAGCATAGTGTACCCTCGGATTTTTGGTCGCACTTGGTCCGGCGAATTTCAGCTAACGTCGACAACAGACAAACCTCGGGCATTACTTGTTTCATCGAAACTCGTATCAAACCTGGTTGAGTTTTTCTATCCAACAGTCTCGTCTGATTGAATATTATAGTTTCAATTTTTCTATAGTCAACTTTGTCGTCATCTTCATGCGGAGCAAACAGGCCAAAATTTCCGCCGACAGAAATTTTGTTTGTTCCTGAACGGAAGTTAAAAGGTGGATCCACAACCAGTAAACCAGGCTTGATGACGTTTGTGTTGCGAGAGTAGAGGATTTTGTGCAGCACTTTGTGTAAGAAACCACCGGTGAAGGGCGACTTGGAACCAGTACGAACCCGCCAAGTTTCAAGTTTTTGTTCCACTACGATGCACGATGATGCTGTTAACACTAGTCGTGAGCTTATGATAGTTCCTGAGCACATGAAGTATTGGTAGCCCAAAGGCAGGAGTTCAGACGAGGTGTCCAAGATTGATACCAGATATGGCGCATCGCTCATGGTCAGTTGGGTTTCTTCGCATGGTCGCTGGATGTGATCTGAAAATTTTTATTCGTTATTTTTTTAATTTCAAGTAGGAAAAATGAATAAAAAAAATGTAAACGTTAGAAAAGAAATTCAACCGTAAAGGAAGTGTTGAAAAACTAATTTTTGTATTATAGACAAATTTAAAATTTGTATTCTTTCGTTATGCAAAAAAATCCTTTAAATTTGCAATTTTTTTTCGAACTTTTAACTGTACAATAAATTTCAAAAAGTTTCAAAATAAAAATTTTAAACAATATACCTAGTTTAATTGAAGAAGATGAAACAAAAGATATTATAAATATTAATTGTAATAGATTTCTTTCAGCTTCGAATATTTGTCTACAAAATTCCATTGTATTAGAATGATTTCTAAACCTTTCTGTTTGGTGATGTTTTCAACTCAATTGAGCTACTCCTCTGAATTGTCTTTGTTTATTTCCGTCTTGTGTTATGTCTTGATCAAATTAGTATCATTAAATTTCAACACATTTTGATATGTTTAGACATATTTCTAATTATCTTTCGTTTTTCAATGTTGCTCTTAATATTGAATTTCGTTGTGAAGGTGAAAAAAAGCTTTGATTAATTTGTTCATTGATGTTTATCAACTTGAAAGATGTCGGAAAAAAAGAAATACATAAAAATCACAAAGTAAAAAAAATGAGAAAAAACGTACAACCGATAAAATTGGATAGCAGATTGTTACCACATAGTCGGCGGTAAATTGGCGTTTTATCACGAGCCAATAATCTCTAAATCTGAAAGCCTCCTGAATTTTGAATATGGAAACAATAGGAGTGGGCGTTCACGAGACCAAGACCCGATTTTAAAGAAAACGTCGGGAAATTTAAAGTCGGGTTAGGGGACATGTTATACGCGAGGGATTCTCGTGTGTTATCGGGCCGCTTATCGTGTGTGCTGGGCTTATGTGGATTGCGACTAGCAACCGCCAATTCCGTTACCAAACATACACTCCGGCCAGCGGCAGAAGCTACCTCGACAAATAGGTAATAACGCATCGTGATTATGTTGCGTTTCCGCACCCACACGTAAATCTTGCTCGGTGAAAAATAGTCGACCCGACTGATATAGACGATGATACCCATCAACAGGGGAAGATTTAGATTTTTGCATTGCAAATTGTACTATACTTTTTGTTTGGAAATATAACAAAACAAAATGAGAAAACAATCTGTTGGAAAAGAAAAATAATTCATTCAAAAATGCTTTTATTAACAGGATATAATTTGTTGACATACAATAATTGTTTGATCATTTAAATGATTTCTTTTTGTAGAAAAATATTGTTAATAATTTTATTGAAAGAAAGGGATTTTTGGGATTTGAGATTAAAAAATAAATTATTTAAAAAATTCACTCAAAGTCATAGATATTTTTTGTAAAGGAATGAATGTAGACTTTTGACGTGCGCGTAGGGAAGGAAAGCACGTATAGTACAAGTCAACCATGGCAAAGCTCTTTGTCCATGTAACAATATAAGGGTGAAATGTGGCTAGGGAAAGATGTTAGAATTTATTACACGAAATTCCAGCTTGATAATTCGCCGACTGGAATAATACTGTGCTTGTAAAATAGTTTCATTTTTCAATTGAAACGCAACGAGGAAATTATTTATAAAAAAATTCATTGCCAGGTACCAAAACGTACAATATGAAGGACAAATTACATGGCAGAGTGAACGTTAAAACTCATTATATAAATTGTGATACCCGAAAGTGGCTATTTTGCCAAAATGAAGGAAACAAACGATGTTATTCCGATCGAGTTGTTGGAAATCCAACTTTCGCATAGATCTGCAATCAACGAGGTTACATTAACCTCTAAGCCACCCCTGAATTCTACAACCTGGGTTGTTGCCAGCTCGAAGCAACTATCATCAGCTGCATCACCGAACGATTAGTCCTACAGTCATTTCTCTGTCATTGCTTCCGCTTTATCGTGAATGTTGCAATAGTCCATTGATTCACTGGTAAAAAAATCGAATCATTTTTCATCTTGCAATTCATGTAGCAAAAATTAAAAATTTAACAGATGGGTAATATTGTTTTCATTTTTTTTTTTTTCATATAGCATAATTTTCGTAAAGATAATTTATCCCATTTCCGGTTCTTATTTCTTCAGGAAGTGGTTAGGAAAAGAAGAGAGAGGACCGTGCTGAAAGGGATAAAGTGACGGTGACACTGGAGCGAGAAAAACAAGATGCAATATTAGCTTGTTATGACAGGCTCGTATTTTCAGTTAGGTGGCTTTTGCGGGCTGCCAATGGTCGGTGTTCTGGAAAGCAAAACGGTGCACGGTAAACGCATCAATCACCGGCATTTTAATATCGGCCAGGGTACAATAGCTCCCTCTGCGTCAGCCACTTGTTCCTTTTTTAGGTCGGAGAACTTGTCGTTTTTATGGCAAATTCTTTTAATTCATTCGTCGCGCTCGGAGAAATCCACTCGACGGAATTTTTGTGACATCTCATACCATGTAACGATTACATCAGCTTTTATCGAATGATGTTTTATAAACCATCCTTGCCTCTTGACAATGCACTTTTCCATTTCTGATGGATGCAGAAGAGCTCTCATTACTCTGACCCTCCCATCAGATTGTGGCCTGTTTTTATTGAGGACAAAAATCATAATCTGATTTAAACTTAAGAGCTAAAAAACGTCAAGAATTTAATTACATGGATAAGAGATGTTCATACGTCACGTATACATTTTATCTTATCCAGAGTTGTATATGCGATTGATGGACAAAAAAATTGCAAAAAATCGATTCTTATCTTAATTAATCACTTAATTGATTGAGTGAAAAAATAAGTATTCAGAGTATCAGAAAAAATTAAAAAAAAAGAAAAAAGATAAGCCACGTGGAAAAGAGTTGCAATACGAGGCGTAAATTTGCATGAATAGAAGAGTAGTTTACACTCGTCGTGTTTGAACATTAACTATGCACGGATCCGGAGTGAACACGCTATCTGATCGAGATTCTTGAAAAAGTTTGTACAGGCGCGGAAAGCGAGTAGCTCGGGGGTTCGAGCGGTAAGTGGCAAACACAAATTTTTGTCACTTGCTTTTTTTTTTGGTTTGTTTGGTTTATTTTTTTTTCATGACGGCTTGATTTGCAAGCTCACTTGTCGGGTTACGAGGGTGTTAAGCTGCCGCTTTGCTAGCACATTTTTAACTTCTTTGCATATATTTTCCATGTCCCTATTTTAGTCACGGTATCATCTACTCTAATCCTTGCTGTTACGGAAATGTACATTTTCCTCTATAAATCAGTTACCTGTTTTTTTTTTGTTTTTTAATAATAAAATCTGAATTTTTGTTGATTTTTTTTCTTTCTTTAAAAAAATATTCAGTGTTAATTTCTTTTTTGATATAATTATTTGTATTTGTTACAAAATTGTTTAGACTTGTCTACATCTGTTTTGATTTTATTAAGAAAATATTCGAATTTGCATATGCTAATGTTTTGAAGAAAATTTATCTACGTTTGCAATATTATTGATATCTTGTATTTTGGTGGTCTTTATTTCAAATTAATACTATAAAATATACATTGTTATTTAGATATTTAGATTTAACATCCGATCAGGTTTCCTTTTGTGACATAAACGGTAATATCAAAATGAGAGAATTCCGACTGACAAAAATATCACATCATTTGACATGAAATGCGTTCGGAATAAATTTGTTAATTAATAAAATTCATCCGAAATGAGGCACATGTGGAAAGCAACTTCTCCGGTCTTTCGTTTTGAATTGAATTCTGTATTTTCAGTTTTTATTCAACAAAATATTTTCCATTGAAATAGAATTCATTATAGGATCATTTTTTCTTTTGTTTCAATTTTATTCAAACAATGAAATAATAATAAAACACAAAAATCTAACCAACGTTTTGGTAAAAAATTTTCAAAAACTCGGTAGCTCACACAATTACATTAAAATTGCTTACGTAAATATACACCGTTATAATTATTTACATATACTTCTTTTAATTTCATAATATAAAAAGTATTGTAAAATTAATATGTCGGTTTATTAGTTTTTTTTCATGTACCGAGAAAAGTTGATAAAATTCTATAAAAACTCATATTTTTTTACATTACATTCTACAGACTTCAAAATTTTAAAACCAATATTTTCAGTCACGTATTTTACGAATGATCCTTCACGATTTCGTTTAAGGAAATCTAATATACTCATGATATGAATTTGTGAAAACAAACGAGACAAAAGTTTTGCAAATTTATTCTTAGAAGGATTTTTGATCAGACGGTATCAGTTGAACAATCAATCTGTGGGTTCTTTCGCGGCCTGCAAGTTCAAAAACAGCCGTCGCAAAGTGAACGAAAAGTACATTACAATTGCAAAGAAGCCGAGGCGAGAATATATTTATCCAGAGGAGCGTCGTTGTGTCGGGCGATCGTTCTTTTCATTAATTACAAATAATGTATTCCTGTAGAGGAAATGAGGAGGGGGTAAGCCGGGTTTGTCAAAAAAGCTTGACCACAGTCGCAGCCAAATGAGAAAAGTAAGCACACAGATATTGATAGTCGAACGAGACCGACGTTCTTGCGCGCTAATTACTAATAATATTCAGACAACGGCAGAGGAAGAGAGATATGCATGAGATAGACGGATGGACGGATCCGAGAGTATTTCTCGCGCATTTCCATAGGCAAACAGACACGCCAGCCGCGCGCGGATCGTCAACGACTCAGCACCCAAGAAAAATGAATAAAATTATGAAAGAAGCAGGGGACGCCATGTATATGCATTCGCCCGAGAATGTCAGATAACTGACAGTCGACGATTTTCGCACAGAGGGTGCAAATCAGAGTTTGGTTTTTCAGAGAACGCCAAATTTCTCTCTTGTTTCCTTATATTTCTTTTTTTTCTTTTATTCATTGTTATTGTTATTTTTTTCAGTTTCGTTACATCACTCATTGATCAATCAAATAGGTAATTTTTATTATATATTTATCTGCATTGCACGTGATAAGTATAAATAAGTACTCGCTAAGTAGTGCTTAAATAAGTGAATAATATATGACGCAAATATTATTAAAGGAGTTAAATCCCGAAATAACAAAACATTATACCTCAAGTTTTAGAATATTAATATGTTAAATTTTGACCAATCGGATAATGCTAAACATTAATCTGTATACATAATAAAATGGCTTCTACTTCACTAAAGTACATTAGAACATATGTTTAAACTAATCCCGAAATAACAAAACATTATACCTCAAATTTTAGAATATTAATATGTTAAATTTTGACCAATCGGATAATGCTAAACATTAATCTGTATACATAATAAAATGGCTTCTATTTCACAAAAGTACATTAAAACATATCTTTAAATTTTCGCTGAAATATTTAAATACAAATATTTGTTTA
The DNA here is from genome assembly GCA_030523145.1 of Trissolcus brochymenae. NCBI lineage: Eukaryota > Metazoa > Arthropoda > Insecta > Hymenoptera > Scelionidae > Trissolcus > Trissolcus brochymenae. The sequence goes on from JAQQRF010000554.1 coordinate 39,561, forward strand.
GGGCATCATTGGTGATCCAAAGGGCCCATTAACCCTGCAAGGACATTTCACCCCATAGAGACACCCCATGGTAACACTTAGCGTCACGCACAGAAAATCTTACGCACAAAATTTTGAACTGACCCCTATAGATAAGACATCCATGCCACAAAATTTTACTACACTCGGCACAACAATTAGCGGCCCCCTCTAAAAAATGGAAAATTTTAAACCTTCATAACTTTGATGGATCTCATCGAAAAAAGCTTTTTTTTTTGTTTTGAAGGGCTTGATTTGAATTTTAAGATTATGTTGATAATTTTT
>JAQQRF010000555.1:0-181886 GCA_030523145.1 Trissolcus brochymenae
ATGTCCCACGAAGAAGAGGGTCCCAGATTATCCCGCGATGTCCCACGAAGAAGAGGGTCCCAGATTATCCCACGATGTCCCGCGTCGTAGTCAAAGTGAATATCGTCTTCAAAAATGTACCAAGAAGTTCAGGATCTTGTCATCAACTTCAAATCAAGTTGCTCCAAGTCCCAAATGTTCCAAATTTGGTTTTCTAAATCTGGTCCAAGCTACTGGGATCCGAATTAGTCAATCTTGTGATGAATATCAATCAATTGGATGACTCGAATCAGTTTCCATAAGATTGGTCCAGATACTTGGTATACCAACCAAAAATGGCTCTTTGATTCCTGGTACTATTTGCTTTTGATTTTGATTGCATGTATTGCTCGATGTTATTTTTTATCTTCAGTGATGATTAATATTTGCAATTTCCTATGCCTAAAATTTTTTTATTTTGCTTTTTTTTCTCAAAATTTGTTTGATTAATTGATTTGTTTGTTTTTCTTTTGTTTCTTTTTTTTGTTTTGTCTGCCTTTTATTTTATTTTATTTTTTTTTTTGTAATACTTTTTGAAACTTTTTTATATTGTTTTTTGTTAATTTTTTGTTTCACGCATATGATTAATTAATGGTGCATCTCTCATCAACCATTCACAATCGCACTTCAGATTCCCTCGTTTCGAATTAAAAAACTGCAACAAAATCAATAAGAAAACAGTAATAAATATTGTGTTCCAATTGATAAACTAAAGTTAGATACCATTTAATTAGATACCTACATTGTTTTACAAAAAAACTATGCTTTTGTGCTGGAACTCTGCAAAACACCTGGAACGGACAACCCCGGAAAAAGACCGACAGCGACTCGCCCCGCTCGAAACCCGGATGAACCGCGCCGCATGATGAAAGAATCCCTCTAACGCGCCCGAAGATGAAGCAACTCCAATGATCAAACCCGCATGAGCAGATGGAAGTGTCCCTCCAACGACCAAACTCCATTCCTGTTCCTGAAGCCCAGTTCTCTCGTAGATGATCTTGAAGATCGGCCACCAGAAAAAGCAGAACTGCACCCAGGAGTCGGAGTTGACGTCAGCAAGGATGAGAAGAAGTGAAAATGTACCCGACGAACCATCAACCAGCAACTAATAAACCAACCATCTCGCAATGGAACCGCATCTGTAATGAAATTTCCAGTTGTTTAATTATTCAATTATTTACAAATTTGTATAAAAAATTTGTCTTTTGTAAAAAACTTACGTCTAAAGTTCGGCGAAGTTGCTCCTCCAAGTGTCTAAAAAAAATCTCTAACCGTAGACCGAAAGGTTTAGGGGGATCTCCAAGTAACAACAAACTCTTCTTAGGTATTTCTTCTCAAGACCAAAAAGATGTTTTCGCTTTGAATTTCTTCATATGTAAAAATAATTCAAACTCCAAGTGGTCCAAGTAGCAACAAACTCTTCTTAGGTATTTCTTCTCAAGACCAAAAAGATGTTTTCACTTTGAATGTCTTCAAATGTAAAAATAATTCAAACTGCTCGCAATAGTTTCTTGAATGCTTCTCCGTCGTCGAGGTCTAGCCAATGTTTAACCCGCTTCGATATTTTGAACACTCAGATGAAACTGGTTATCTTCGCTTAACGCACGTTATCTTCATATTTTTAATTCTTTTCCTGGAAAGTTTGTAAATTTTGGTGGATTAACGAGTCCCCCACCCAGAATCCCCGAGATATATTTGAAAAACAATTAAACAGTACAACTATACAATATCCGGAACAAAACCGCAATTACAACGAACAAACTTTTGAACTCTAACTTTAGCTTTTTCACAATCACAATATTTTCAACTAACATTTTACAAACTCAAACTAAACTTTTAACTGAAACTAAACCGTTAACTAAAACTCAATCACTCAAAACTATCACAAACTGTTTAATCTTATTTTTTAATCAATGTTCATTTGTCACTTTCAAGTACTTTTCATTCAAACTGTTCAATTCACTATAAACTACATAACTGTTGCACAACTTTATCTTCAAATAATTGTTGTACCATCCATATCGAACTATCATCCAACTGTCAGTGTAAAACATCTTCAAATTCTCATAGACCTAAATTCGACAAAGAATTTAGCCCAGTTTCAAAGTTACCTTTGACAATTAATTCCTCAGTCAGAAGAGAAGCTCGTTTTTTCATTTCCAGTATTCCAGTTTTATTCAGTCTTCTAAAGCCGATGCAGAAAAGGACGCGAGATGATCTTGAGGTGATGAATATTCCAATGGATCTTCGTCGAATCTTCCAATTTTATCTTATCTTTTCTTAAAAAATTGTGGATCTTCAGTTATACTAATTCGCGGTAGGTTTTTTCCAAGGTTTCGCATAGCGGTAACATTTTCGGATCGCAGTAGTTCTCAGTGTCCCCAACAAAAACAAAAAATTTCTTTCCCCCCACCAATCTCTTCTTCTCAAGATGACAATAAAAACATCAACGTACTTACAAAATTTTCGATTTACAAACGGGCATTACAATTTCATTTTTGAATTCAGAATCTGCGACTTTCGATTTTCATATGATCACAATTCGAAAGATCATTATGGATTAAACAGGGTTTTCTGTCAAATTCAGTCGAATCAGCAATTTGGGGTTTCGGTTTTCATTTCTGTGCCGTGAAGTTCTGACTAAAACTCAAAAAATATTTTTGTTTTCTCCCCTCCCCTTCCCCATTTGTTCTACTATGTCTAGACTTAGGAAATACAAATTGTTTCATTGAAAAATATACCTTTGAATATCTGATTTGACTCGTCCCTTGGTACTTTGATGAACATTTCGGGGACTCATGGCGCAAGAAGTTCGGCTTTCAATCTTGAACTTATAAGCAAAATTTTTGTTCCCCCGAAATCACGCCCATTTTCATCATATACGTTTTGGCATATAACTGTCACCAAATCTCAGATTTATATAAGAACAAAAATTCAACATAATACCACTTGTAACTGACGTCTGTCGGCCTTATCGATTCAGTCGTTTTAACGCTACCATTTTTCTCTTCTCCCAAATAGTCCATTTTTCAAACGTTCATTCGTTTTGTCAAGTTTTTGCTCGTTCCCGGTAGTCCTGTACTTTTTCCTACGACTCAGAAAAAAAACTCGTTTTTCGCCCTGACTGGGCATGCAATCACAATAACAATAAATAGATTTAATCATTTACAAATCATCCAATAACAAATTTTCAGGTCATCTTTTACCTTCTTATCTCATTCAATGTTCTATACTTTTAATTCAAAATAGTATTGAAAGATACTCAAATACCTCTTGTTGATAATTAACTTTCTTTTTCTTGTTTGAAATTTTTATTATCTCGTTTCCTTTGCTCTTTGACTCTCGTGGATTAATTTCAGCTGCGATTTTCCTAAGACTCAAAAGTAAACGTTTGTTGTTCCCCCTCAATACCCCTCCCGATACTAATACTAAAGTAACAATCAGTTATAGAAAAGAATTACTGAAAATACCTGAGACTTCATGTCTACATAGATTACCGGTTAGCTCTAGCAAGTGCAGTTTTCGCATTTTCGCTCCGATTCTCGCTGTTCCACGGCGACTTTTCCTGAGACTCAAAAACAAACTTTCGTTTCTCCACATTGTCCACCGAGTGGTACAATCGTCACACAAGCAAAATACAATCAAATGTAAATGGAAATCTTCTTTGGTTTTTACTTACAAAACCCAAACGCAATTATTGTTAACTGGTCAAGCTGAACGTTGAACCAGAGTTTTGATACTCTCCGCTCTCCCACAACGAGTCTTCTACCACTTTTCATCTTGCCAGCCAGGTTTTTTCGTCGCTTTTCCGGTTGCACAATCGGCTGATTTCCTAAGGCTCAGAAGCAAACATTGTCTTTGCCCATCCCCTCTCGGCGTCCCCAAGAATCTCCTTTACATGCTCCAAACATATCCAAAAAAGCTTGTTCTGTTTTGGTTACTTACACCAGCAATGAATCTAATATCTCTTTGAGCAAAACCTCAGCAGCAGTTTCAGATTAACGCAACTAACGATGGAGCTTGAGATCGTGGAACGATGGGAGTCGTCTCGCTTTCGCTGTGTTTCGCCGCTGCGCACTGCATGGTTCTCTCTCTTATTTCCTGAGACTCAAAACGGACAAAATTTCGTGTTCCCCGACCCCCTCTTATTTGCAGTGACAATTTAGTGTTCATACCAAGGTAACCGGGACCATCCGACGTTCCTCTGTCGCGCTATGTAATGATCTTTTTTGAATGAATTGGAGAAGACGCAACTTAGGAACTCGCACTCGCTGCACCTTCCGTTCCTAAGGCTCAAAAAGAACAAACATTTCTGTTCCCCGTTTTCCCCCCCAACAGCGACAACAAAATAAAATGAAATCCAAGATGAAAATAAAGATGAATATACCTTGCAGTCTCACGTTTAACTTGGATCACGTTTAGCTTGGATTAAGTGTGCTTTCGGGGTACAGAAGCGTCCTCTGGGTACAACTCGGGGTAATTCCGGAACTCGGTGGTCCTGTGGCACAAAGCAGCCGGAATTTTGAATTACCCCTGCCCCCCTCATTCATGGTACCTGAGATTTTGAGACAACCGTGGGCAGTCGTGTAGAATATTTTCCCCCATTGGTTATCGAGGTTTCGCATCCGGTATGGTCTTTAACGGCCAGCTGATTGGTCGGAGTGGTGAAAAAAATCCGATAGTGGCGAATTCACGTCTGCTCGAACTAAAGAGGAAACAGCTCTTCGTCTTAGTAAACTTCCCCCCACCCTTCCCTCTTCATGCTTCACTATTCAATGCAAATATTTTTCTCTCGACACATTCATTATTAAAACTTTAAACGTCGATAATTTTAATACTGAACATTTGAAAAATACCCAAATTGAACAATAAATTTGTGATACCTGGGATGTACTTTTAGTCTTCGATTTGGGGAAAATCGTTATCTTGAACCAGGTCGAAATCAGTCCACGAAACACTATTTTTCATAACTAAAAATTTGATGAGTGATGATTTCTCTTGGGATGGTGTTTGTATGTTGTTTTGGCGGACCGATCTTCGGGTGATCTGTGAAAATACTGTTAATCCTTCCCCCAGGCCTAATCTCTCATCTTTGACCAAACGATACTTGCTCATAAACTCCATGCACAATACCTCCTCCGAGTTTTCAATTCTCTTTCTCTCAATTCTCAAACTTATGAACGTGGTCCCTCAGCTGGTCGTCTAAGAAAAGACTCCAGTCAGCGAAGAAACTCTCAAATCAAAAGCCGAAAACAGGAACTTAAGCATCTGTGCGTGTTGACCGCAATTTTCGAAAGGTGAGTATCGCAGGTGTGCGCTAACTGTTTACTGAAAAAGGACGCAAAAATTCGATAAATAGTAATCTGTAAAAAAGGTAGTGGTGGTCTAGAAAAATAGAATACGAATAATTTTCAACATTATTTCGTCTTTATTATCTTTTTTCTTTGTTTGTTATCTTCTAGGAAAGTATAAAAATTTTCTTTCTTTTCTAAACTATTTGGGCTCAGTCTTTCTTCAGTATGTACATATTTATCACGATTAGAGTTCAAAACAGAAGTCTTTGGACAAATTAAACGATTATCACAAGAGAAGTTAACTGAACTCTTCAGACTAATTAACAAAAGGAACATTTCTTCGATACGGTTTACAAACCAAAACGGCGTATCACCCCCGGGCCCCGGCTCAAGGTCCGCTGTACTTGGCTCGGCCCCCTCCAGTTGGTGCCACCATCACGGTCAGACTGCAAAAAAAACATTCTTCATAAACATTCCGACTCGCACTCTCTATATTTTCTCTCTGTACAATAAAGTTTCGTCTTCAATGATATCCGGAGTGTTCCAGTAGATGGCACCACTAATTTATAAAGTCACAGCCATTAACAACTAAGCTCCATCTGTCGGCAACAGATCGAAGCTGACAAGATTCAAGATGGCGGATGTCAGCACTGTGCCCGCACGACCTTGCAGCTGCTAAGCGCGTTCATGAAATTGTTCAAGCTGCCGAGCTCGTCTGTTAGATTTGGGTCACTGAATGGGTCGTATTTAACTTCATTTTGAAGTTTCAGCCGCTGCTCCTCTCGTAACCGTTCGGTCTCCGCTGCCTGCTTTCGCTGCCACTCCTCGATGTCCTCGATCTGGCGCCTGCGCAGCTGCACTAAGGCGTTGTCCAGGGCCTCTCGAAGCACCGCGTCGATCCTCAAATTGTGTCGTTGAATTTTTTTCTTCATCGATGCTCGTTTCTTGTTAAGAAGGTCAATATACGAAGCCAACTCGCGGTGCTTTTCCTTCACGTGCCGAGACAACGCCATTGTATTTTTTGTTTCGTATTTTCTTTTTTTTTCCGTCACTAGATTGATTGCACGAGAAATATTTTTGGTCAAAGAAAAATGACTCAACCAACCTGTTTCTAGTGATGTTTCTAGCGATGAACATCCAAGGACGAAACACACTAGAGACAGTCCAATCGCTCCGACGATCACCAACTGAATGACACTGCCTGGTCAAGAGGGGGTATTTATACTCGACAGGCTCGTCCGCCAACTGACGCTGCGCGCGCATCCAGAATCGACCGTTACATTCTAGAACAATTCTTCTGATTTGGCGTTTTCGGCTTGATTTTGATTCCTTTTGGAGCTGAAAAATCACTAATTATTAATAACAATGTTTTCGTCGAACGTTTTTTCACAAGTTTGATCAAATTTCACAAATTACGCAGAAAAATTGTTGATGGCTTTGTGCGTCATTTCTCCCCTCCAGAAACTTTACTGCATCAGAGACTTTCCTTTGCGTCATCTTTAATGCAACGTTGCCATGTTTCCCGATTCTTTGTTTTTAATTATTTTATTACATTATTGTGAATGGAGCAACAATTCAATCGGTTTGTTTCCAAATTTTAGGCGCGATTTGATTGTAATGACAAACGAAAGTTATTTTGAATGGTAAATAAACTTATTTGTCAACAACAAATGAGTTTCATTTGTTTTATTTTTGATTGTTGGTTTGTTGATTACCTTGAATGCAATTTCCAAGATTAGATGATTTTTTTTAGCTAATTTATTTCTAAATTCGATGGAAAGCATCGTTATTGAAAAAGTATGACGTAATAAAACGTTGTTGAACGTTCTCGCCTTTTCCAACGGGATTTGATTTCCAATATGGTGGACACTGTACCAGATATTGACAATGTTTTTTACAAAACTGATTATGTGTCTCTTATTTTGTTCGATGAATGAAATCAACAACTAAAAATATCATTATGAATAATTTTTGTGGAACAAAAAAGAAGAAATTTCCAGAATTTCATCATAAACAGGAATTAACAAGTCTGTTCCAACATTGTTGCATGACTCATCTTCTTAATTGTTTACGATTTTATCTTTTCTGCATTCGTGAGAAACGAATTTACAATAATAAAGGACAAATTTTTAAAAAAACCTTTTGTTAAACTTTCGACTTGATTTTTTCACTCCATTTAAATACATAATTTAACCCTTCTTAATCCCATCTATCTTTTACTTTTTTTATATAATCTTCTTTTTCATTAATTTATCAAGAATTTCTAAATCTCTTCTAATTTCATTAAAAATAAAAATATGCCGAATGAATGAATAAAACTGATTTAAAAAATCTTAGTCGATGTTTCTTGTCAATGAATGTCTAATAAAATTAGCTATTAATAGTTGGAAATTAGCAATAGTTGGAATCATATTAGGTCAGATGAACAATTACTTGAAATGAATAAAAATTAATTAGCTACAGCTTAATTATACATTGGAAATTTCAATGTTTCAATGTAAATGTGAAATCATGCATCAGGTATTTTTATACTTGGAATAAACAAAATAGAAATTTCATCGCAAAGAAAAATAAAAGTTGAAGATAGTTTCAAAGAAATCTATTTTTATCGAAGAAGTAGTAAAAGTTTTCTCCTTTGAGAAGAATAAAAGTTTAACGGAAGAAAAAAAGGTGAATTTAATAACATTTGTTAAAGTGTAATACTTCTGAGTAGGACATTAAAACTTCCGGTCAATATTTTGTCAGTCTTACGAGACAGGCGCAAAAGTATTGACGTCACAATCATATGACACATATTTATATGAAATGTCTGGCTGCATTTTCAATGTCAAATTTTTTCAATTTAGAAAACTACGGAAGGTCATTTATTTTAATTAAATGAAAATGAGTATCTTGTAAGAAAATTTTAAAAATAAATGAAAAAAGAACAAAATCATTTTATTACAAAATAGGTTTATAATTAATAAAAAAATTTTTTGAAACATGAAAAAACAAATAAATGATGAAAATTGTTAATAACATGAACAAATAATGTGATACGATGTGACTTTATGTGCAGAATGAAATTTTCTCATTCCCAGGGTCTGTTGTAAATGCACATCTGCTCTTTTCTTGCAGGCTTCTTATTCAAAGTCCCCTACAGCTGAATAACTCGTTTTTGTCGAACATGTGTTCTTAATAGTATTATATACTTTACAACCTAAACCTAAGCAAAGGTAAAATTTTTACTAAAGATATTAGTTAATCCAAATATAAATTAAATCTACAGTTTAGGTAATATCTATAAATTTTCATTTGCTGTGATCTAAAAATAGCTTTTGAACCAAAAATAACTACCGGCAGTTCCATGATTAATAAAAAAAACAATTCAATTTCAGATTCAAATTTCGTGTGAATTACAAAATATTTGTTTGTTTGTAAAAATAATAATAATAAAATTGAGTTGCGAAATATTCACTTAACTAAGGTGAAATTTAACAATTGTTTTGGACTCTGTAAAGACTGTAAGACTTTATAAAGAAAAACTTATTTTATTGTGACCCAATAAAATAATATTTACAAAAATTAACAACGACAGTGACAGAGTAGCAACATTGTAACAATTACTTTACACTTTTTACATTTCAGATAAACTTTTGTACCTGGCCTTTGAATAGGCCAAAAATATTTGAGCACAACGCAGTATATTTTATGACTTAAAAACAGGTTACAATTATATACACCATGGGACCTTTAAAAGCTACTTTCATTTTGTCATTTACATTTGTTTCGTGTAACATAAATAGTACTTTAACAACGGGTATAAAGTTTTTGCTGACATCTCTTATGAATGATAATTATCCGCAACGAATACACTTTTCCAATTTGCACAATCCTATTCTTATTGTAATTTGATATTTACAATTTCTTAATTGAAATCTAATAAAATTAAATTGGATAAAAATCTTTGTACCAAAGTGAGTTAACACTTTTCATCAGATCAAAGTTGCTGATTCCTAGAAAAATGTAATAGATGCTTAGCTTGAAAAAGGCCCACTGTTTTCCAAACGTGATTTTCCAAGTTTCGGCCATGCCCGAGCACCTTTTCATCTGCTCCCCATAGACTGACTCTACGCAGCACTTGGACATCTCCATCGAGGCAGACATCCTGGCCTGGGTCCCGAGATTGTGTTCTATACACCTAACCAGGTCGTTTGTTTTCAAAATCAGCAGCATCTGAGGATCAACTCGCTGAAGGACATTTGTAATCTGTGGGAGCAGATTGGGAATTTCCGCTTGAAACATCTCTTTCTCCCTTTTGTCATATTGTTTCTTTCTCATCCCAGACATGATTGTGTCCCACGTTCGACCTGACACCATGCAAGCAAGAAGGGGGTACAGCTCGCCGACACCCAAATTTGTGCAATGATTCTTCATGCCATCCTTGTCTCCATTCAAAATGGCTATCCAAAGTTTTGAATAATCCCACCTGAAATTTAACATTTACACATTCAAGTTACAAAATAATAAATTTAAAACACAAACTTCTTGAAATTATTTTTACCTGAACTGATCAGTCAAGTTAGCATAAAGTCCATGGTCCAGTAGAACAAGTTCAGCCTCGCCATTTTTATTCTTCACAAGAATATTTCCAGGATGTGGATCCGAGTGAACAAACCCAGTGATGAAAATCATCCTACTGTACAGTTTGCCAAGTTTGCTGGTAACCTCGTAAGGATTAATTTCATGCTTCTTGATATACTCCAGATCGTTCACCTGTCCCCCATCAATAAATTCCATCGTCAAAATCCTGCTACTCGAGAGGTTCCAGAAGATCTTCGGAACCTTCAACCAGGAATATTCCTTAAACATAGCCTGGAGCTTCTCCGCATTCCTGCCCTCGATGGCAAAATTCAACTCATTTGGAATATTCTTTTTCGTCTCTGTGACGAGCCAGTCGAACTTAAAATCCGGAAAGACCCAAGAGGTGAGTTTCACCAGGACTGCCATCGTTTTTATGTCCACGTAGGAGTTCTTTTGGACCGATTTGTGCTGCACCTTCACTGCCACAGGTGTGCCGTCCTTGAGAACCGCTCGGTGCACTTGAGCGAGACTCGCTGCACCCACGGGTTCGTTCTCAATCGAAGAAAATAATTCATAGGGGTCGCTTTTCAGATCTTCCTTCAATACCGTTAGGATGTCCTTGAATGAAGACTGAGGTGCAGAACTGTGTAAAACTCTGAGTGTTTTTACATATTCTGCTGGAAGAAGATAGTCTAAAGCACCTAAAAAAATATATTTGATATATTAAATATTTTTTCATAATTCATCGTTTGTTATTTGTAATATTAGTATAATTCCACAACTGTTCATTTCTTACCAACATGTTGTCCAACTTTGATATAAACTCCCTTATTGGCACAACACAATTCCAACAATTTATTTGCTCCAAAAAGGTGGGCCTCGGATTTTATTTTTTTATATTCCGGACTGTCCTTCGCTAGACCACTCCCATAGATTTTTCTCTGGTAATGTTGTCCGATGATGAAAACCGTTACAGCTGCCCTGCCAAGTCTGACGATGCCAATCGAGCCTGGATCAAAGTCATTATTTTTCAGAGAAAAAATTGTGCCTACTCCAGCGGTGCCGAGAACACCATATTTCACCAGCCTTCTTGTCATTGACATCTTTACGTTTCAAGGTCAACTGAAAAAATATGAAGAAAGTTAAGAAAATGGTGTCATTGTTTTATTTATTTTTTTTATTATATTTTTATATATTTTGTTTTCATATCAGAAAGAGTTTCTGACAGTCAGCTGATACTAACCTCAAAACGATGACACGTTGTACAGCCGAAATGCTGTGTGAATGGGCGAACTGTCTAACGGTCATCGAAAGACTTGTCGGTCGAAATTTCGTTAACTTGTGCAATGACAAGAGCGAGAAATATGGGTGACGAGTCCTAACCTAAAAGACCGAATAGAAAATGACAGGAGTGAAAGTCGATTTGAATATTTTAATGGGGAAATTGTGGGGTAATGTCGGAGAATTGTCGTGTCGGCAAGGTAGGAAGCTGTGAGAGGAGTTTAGATGTTTTTTTATGAAGTTGGCAACAGCCTTAGTAACTGTTTTTAACAATATCGCGATGAAAACAAGCAAGGACTAGTTTGATGTTTTGATTTGAGAAGACAACCTGACTTCTCTCAGAAATAAGAAGAAAGAAGTTGCTGTTTCCTTCGACTTGTGATTTTGCACGTTGTAAGCATTGACTGTCAAAAAAAAGTTGGAAAATGTCAATGATTAGAATCAATGACGAGTATTTCAATCGACACCCAAAGAAATTAGCTCACCTCAAATTCATGACGATGAATGAAAATATTTCACGTAAGATTTTTTTTTTTTCATTATTAACAACACAGAACATCTCATGATAAAACATGATTCTAATGTTTTTTTTGTTTTCTTTATATAAATATGTTACATCGCAAAAAAACGTTTATTTTGAACTTTTTACATGCGCTACAAGTTTTTTCTTTTATTTATGAAACTTTGTATACATGTCATGGTAATGATGATTTTTCTGTGTTTATAGATGAAAGTCTTAAACATGATAACACCCTGGTAGATACCCTACTTAAGAAATTGGAAATACTTCCTCCAACAGAACACGCTAGGCAGCAACTTATCGCATATTTGTCATCAGAAACACTCAAAGAGTTGCGATCTACTCCCATGTGGACGAAATGTCATCATGTTGCTTTGGCATTATACTGTGCAAGGTAAAATGATTTTTAATGCTTAAATATATTCATAGATATTCATAATACAACAATAATTTTGTTTTAATCTGTCAAATGTCAATTAGATGTATAACAAATATCAGAGTCAAAAAATTGATAAAAAAACATGATAATCATTTCAGGATCAACTATTGTATTATCGAGCCATGTTCCAATTGTGGAACGCGAAATTACGCTCGAGCCCTTTGGGCTAGTTTAACAAACGAAACGCCGCAAATCCTGTTGAATAATAGGTTGTTGCAAGATTTGCAAAGCCCAGCATTCAAAGAGGTTATAAGTAACATTGAAGCATTCATGCCAAATGAATGGACAAAACCGGTCACCGAGAAGATAAAACAGAAGATTATTCAATACTAGTAAGTGTATCAGAAAATATTTAATAATTAGTCCATCAAGTGGAAAGTGAAACAAAAAACTAAACTAATTCTCTGGATTTACTTTTTCAGCAGAGACTGGTTCAACTCGAAATACGATCCTTACGATGGCGAGCTTTTACCTACGATTGCAAAAATAAGTAAGAGATATGCATCATGCTATAGAAATCATCAAAAATTCAAAAAGCGATTCGCAAATCAGATTCGTTCGGTTCGTCATATGAAAAATCAGTTGAAAATGTACGTCAAGAGTTTTCGCCAAGATGTTCCTAAAGTTACAGGTAACAAAGACATTAAAGTAAACGCTGGTCAAAGCAGATTAAGAGAATCGGCACACCAGATACCTACAGCTGCAACTTCTCACACTTCCAAAGCTTCAACGTCTTCACGAGTTCGTCAACTTCGTCTCAACTCTTTTGCCCTCAAGTTTGCCCAAATCCCGATTCCTCTTCCTTCATTTACAACTTCTTATACTTCCAAATCTTCATCGTCTTCACAAGTTCATCAGCCTTCAAATTCTTCACAAACTCCAATTCCTCTTCCATCATCAGCAAATTATCACACTTTCAAAGCTTCAACGTTTTCACAAATTCGTCAGCCTTCATATTCTTCACAAACTCCGATTCCTCTTCCATCATCAGCAACTTCTCACACTTCCAAAGCTTCAACGTCTTCACAAGTGCGTCAGCCTTCAAAACTTCGTCTCAACTCTTTTGCCCTCAAGTTTGCCCAAATCCCGATTCTTCTTCCTTCATTTACAACTTCTTATACTTCCAAATATTCATCGTCTTCACAAGTTCATCAGCCTTCAAATTCTTCACAGACTCCAATTCCTCTTCCATCATCAGCAAATTATCACACTTTCAAAGCTTCAACGTCTTCACAAGTGCGTCAGCCTTCAAATATTCGTCTTAAATGTTATGTCTTTAAGAAAGAGAACGACGAGGATACAAAGACAACGATCATTAAACAGCAGAAAGAAGAAGATGAGATGGTAAGCGGTTCGGAAGAAACAACAGATATTGTGAAAAACGAACCAATGGAGATGGTCGAAATAAAGGAGGAGATAAAAGAAGAGGAAAACAGCGATAAAAGCAATAAAAGTAAAGGAAATGAGAAAATCCAAAATGGTGGCATAATAGTTCTCTCAGATACTGAGGAAGAAATTCTTTACATCAAAAAGTATAATAAAAACAACGCGCCACCAATTGTGATAAATGATGAGTCTGAAAATGAGGTTATTGACCTTACAACTGAGAATTCATCAAAGGGAAACAACTTGAATAAGGACAATCGCGAAACCAGGTCCATGAAAAGGAAGAAATTGCTGGATTCTAAAGGCGGAAAAAAGGATGAGAAAAAACATAAAATCAAGTAGTAATAGTAAATTATGCCAAAGATTAAAAATCTGTTTGATTATAAAGACTTAGTGTGTAATAATTATATTTTTTAGTAAGATTATTTATAGTAAGATTCTTAAATTAAAAATTAGTCGAGTTTTAATGTTCGTTTGTTGAATCATATGTGTATTAATATTTTAATTTTTAAATAAAACTGCAAATGTTTCTCATTACATGTAATTAATATGATTATTAAATTCTCACGCTACATGCAGATTTCCTGGTTTAGTGTGCTTACATTACCCGTTGAATTTAACATTCTGACCTTAAGTTGACGAAGAAAAAAACAACGGAATTTGTCGTTGATTGATTTTAATTGTTTATTAAGATGAGATATTGCTTTATATTCGCAAAGTCAAATTTTTGCGACTTTAAAAAATCATTATTTAAAACACTGAAGAGATAAAAAATCGTTTACAATCTTAAATACATAGAAACGTATATGTTACATTTTTCAATTCTTATTCGATCAATGGGTCAATGTTTGGTAAAAAATCAACTTTTTAAGCATTCGTCAAAACATTTAGTAATGTTTCAAATTGAAAAGTATGTGTAAATATTCTAATCACGAAATTCTTGTTCTTGTTGGGCGTGTGACATACAATTTCACAAATTTTTTCACAGTTATATACTTTCATGGACAAACCATAACGCATCCCATACAGAACAATGTTTTTTCCACGAGATTTGATGATTTGTTTCATTATAACCACGGCTGTTTCTGTCAGTGAATGTTCTCCATGCAACGACAAAGAAGACAAGTTCGGCATTAAAGCCAAAGCAGTGGCAAAATTTTCAGAATTAAATGGTGTGTAAAAATTGTTGATAACCAATTTTTGCAAATTATCCACTTCTTTGACAAGATTAAATTTAATAGGATTTATAATTAATTCTCTCAAATTTGGCAGTGACAACAACATTTGGAGAGATTTTTCAGACAGGAAAGAGTCTTCTAAAAAAACAATAAAATTATCATAATAAATCAAATAACAATAAATCACTGTATTGAACGACACCAATCATACATTTAGAAACAATTGTGAAACTTACTTAAATTCAGACAGTGAATGAATTGACAATTTTCTGCAATGTCTCTGCACAGATCTTCATCTAAAGTGAAACCAGATAGATTCAATTTTGTCAGGTAGATAAATTTTGGAATGACAGACAAGATTACCGAATCAGTATCGGTTTTGACTTTAGACATTTGTCGATGTTTGAGGCATAATTCTCTCATTGCATTGACATGTTTTGTTATCTCTGTTGCAATCATTGGAGACAGAACGTTTGGAAGTGAAAGACATAGTTTTGACAACCGAGGCATAGTTCCCAGAAACTGGAATGAAATAAAGTTTTAAATAAATACTTAATACAATGATTGGTCAGTTTAATTTTATATTAATTCAATACTACACCTGTAATATCTTTTTCTGTTCGAACCAATTTTCCTTAAAAACCAATCCTATTTGATCCAATTTTTTTGGTAACATACAAAAGAAATTATGCAAAAAGATTTCATTATCGTTGAAACCTTCGTAGATTAATTTAAAATATTGCACCGGATTTTTTCGGAAAAATTGTTTCCATTGAAGCGATGTTGTTCCGCGCAAAGTGTTAATCTTCAGTTTTGAGATAGACTGTGTTTTTTTCATAAAGATGTTCTTAAGGACTTCCTCCTCTTCGTCTCCGTTGATTCTTACCAAGTATTCAAAGCGCCCGAACGAAATATATGCATCTGAGATTGGTACTTTCACAAGGTTTCTCACGATTTTTGCGTACCTCAGTTTCGGAGCAACAAACTCTAAGATTTGTACAAATTCTGCCAACTGCAGTCTTTCGCTATCTAATTTATGGTGTGGGAATCTTTGACAAAATAATCCTATATACGTGAATTCTCGAGTATCTCTGCTGGAACAAACAAGGTTCCACGACTGGCACACTGGAAAAAATATCATTGAAAAAATATGTCAGCTCAAATGATTTTATAATTTCAAGAATATAATTGTCTGTTATTTACCTTTTGAAAATGGTATCCAATCTTTTGGTGTCAGACGTTGAAAAATTTGATTAACGCAAAAGTGATTTAAAGTTTGCCATCTGCTTAGAGTCTCCTGTGAAGGTTTAAAGATATTAGAGTTAATTATCAAAAGTCACAAAAGTAGGTAATGCACATTTTATAATAATCTTTTAATAACAAGCTATCACTTCCTTTTGTCCGTTACAAGCGACAATCATTTCAATTCGAGACAGAAAAGATAAGAGCTAATCAAAACAAATAACAAATAATGCACAATAATCTCCCACAACCATATAAGAAAAAAAATTATATCAACATTTTCTACTGTAGTGCATGCATTGTTATAGAAAATTTTATTATTGAAAAAAATGAGCCTATTTCTTTATTTAATTTTCTTTTACTAGTTAGATATTACATTTTTACTTTAATTGAATACTATAAAAACTTTGAATTGCGATTACGGAGGAAATAAATTAATGCTTATGTTTGTTTTTAATTGTGTAATAAGTGACCAAGTTAAAGATACTTACATCTTCTTCCAAAACTGGAAAACTGGAACGTCTTGACGACATTATTAAGCGATATAAATTCCAAATTGGATCATTTGTCGGTCAACGGTCTTTAGCCTTAAACTTTTAAAATGATTTTAGGTTTGGTTCTCTTTGAATCGATCATCATCAAAACAATAACACTTCATAATTTAATTGCAATTGGCACACATCATTTTCCGCGGCAAAAATCAAACTCAGCAAGCAATTTTCATTCTTGTTATAGATTCAATTTTCATTCTTCATTGTCGTGAAAATGAACACAATCTCCAGCAGAGATGAACGGATCATCCTTCAAATTAGGCACTATGATTTTAAAATAATTTTCATCCTTGTCATAAAATAGCGACTGATTATATAACTTGCTAACGTGCTTCTTAATTTTTTAATTTTCAAAATTTTGTTCAACTGATGAAACAATTAACAATATTGTTTACTAGAATTTTACGATCTTGGATTAACTGTTTCAAGAAGTGAACTTTTGGAGAAGTTAATTTTGAGTCAGCTGATTCTTCATTATCCTGTCTCTTTTTCAATGGCCATTGTGAATCAATTGGAACTGCATATTTTGGTAGCTCGAACTTTCTTTCCATTTTTGATATTATGTATTATCAATTCTAAAACATTTCAAATATGCAATTTATTAATACCATAAAATATTTTGTCAAGTGTACGTCTTATTCAAATATTGTTTTATATACAATTTTGGCAACTGCAAATATTATCTTTTGATTTCTTAACATTCCTGAATCACAGAAGTCTATCAGAAACTAAAATCAGAATATTCAGAAAGTTAGTCACAAAAATCTTTTGTATAATTATACATTTTATGAAACTTGATTCTTTACGTTAACAGGTGCACAACTTGTAGTAAAAAAAATGATTCCCTATGAATAACAACAATGCAAGGTTGGTAAACCAAATAAAAATAATATAATCATATGAAAAATACAAATTGTACACTTTTTCTCGATGCAGAAAGATCAGAAATAACATTTTAGTTTTTTTTTCTTTTCGACACCATTCAATGGATCTTTAAATAAGTAAAACATTTAATAAACTTGAATACAAATATAAAAAATTTAATATAATATAATATTATAATGTCATCATAATTATACATATGTAATGTTTTTTCTAGATATAAAAAAATGTTTTTTTATTATTATTATTTATTAATACTTTATTATTATTATTATTATTTATTAATATTTTATTATTATTATTATTTTAATAATAATAATAATAATATTTTAAAATTTTTTACTTTCAAGTTCTCTGAACTTTAAAATCTTTGAAAAAAATTGTTACCATATAAAAAAGGTAATCCTCCCCCAATTACATATCCAGAAATTTTTAATAAATTTGAACCAGAAGATTCATTTCTGTTATTTGATTGATATGTGTATGGTGATCGATAATAATTATATACTGTATCATTATAGTAAGAATATGACTTGCATCACTATACATTGTCGAATAATCATCTGACCGTTTCAAATGATTCTGAAGAGACGTTATCTGAAGCGGTGAAACAGGGCTAATTTCGGCAGTTTGATCCGTATTTTTCGGAATAAATTTGACTATGTCCCGCGAACTAGATTTGACTGACTGCTTGTTAACAGGTTTAGCTTTCACTTTTGAAGCAATTTTAAGTGGCTTTTTCAATACAATTTTTTCTGTTGTGTAGGCATTATTATCAACGCAGTAATCAATGAATTTCAACCAAGTAACGTCGTGTTGCAGTATATGAGCATTTCCTATTATAATGAGCAAAGACTTGGCCCGTGTAATAGATACGTTGAACCTCTGAAAAAGTTGGTTAAACTGTTACAATAAGAACTATACGTATCATTCTAATAAGATTAAAACAATTACCTTCTTGTCCGATAGAAATCCAATATGTGTCTTCCCGTTGTGTTGCAGTAAACGAGATCTGACGGTAGTCATTATGATAACATCCTTCTCCAGACCTTGAAAAGTTTGAACTGTTCCGACTTCTATTTTGGTAATTTTATACTTTTGTAATTCGTTCTTGATCAATATCTCCTGCATTTTGAAGGGAGTAATGATCCCGATGTTTTCTTGCTTGAATTTGTCTGCTTCTAACAACCGTTCAACATACTTCAAACAGGCGGCTATTTCGTTCCTATTATATGAGCTGCAAAAATTCGCTTTTAAGAAATGAAATTCTAAAATGTAAAAATATAATTTTTAAGAATTCATTACCTAGGATGTTCGCTACTTTTCTTTTCGATACCATGAACGTCGTGGAAAATAATAGGAAAAATTTTGTTGGGTAAATATTTCCAATTCACTCCCTGAAAAGTGTTTTCGCCTCCGTAGCACAATAACTCGCCTTTGTAGAACAAGTCATTTGGAACTTTCAGTATTGAACTATGACAACGGAAGTTTTTAACTAGCATAGTGATGCAGGGATGTTTCTTATTGTCATTTTTGTAGAAATTTAATTCTATCAATCTTTCCATCATTGAAACACCTTAAAAAATATTGGACGATTGTTTGAATCTCAAAAGCAATAAAAAATTGTCAGTACGAACAACTGTGTCATATTATAAAAAATAAACCTAAAAGATGTTCGATGAGTTTTGATTTAATAACCGGGCCTAATTGCTTAGGATCCCCTGAAAGGACTACTTGTGTAGATGTTCGAGAATTATCTACCAACAGGCTTATAGGAATCCAGGTTTCAGGCTCTGTAGCTTGAGCCGCTTCATCAATAAAAATATGAGAAAAATAGGAAGGCTTCAACTCCAAAGCATTCAACCTGTAACAAATTTGATTGTTAATTAAGAATATGTAAATCACTTTTTATAATTCAAAAATAATCAATAAAAGTATTTTTTACTTCAAAGCAGTTGTTAACGTGCAAATAATGACACTCTTTCCCTGGATTTCGTCGATTAATCTTCTTTTCTTTTTATTGTCACTTCCGGAATTAAAATTCGAACAATTTATAATTTCTTCGTCTTTTATCTTGCTAAAAAAATTAAGTTTAAAAAGTAAAAATGTAAGTAAAAATAGCAATTTGAACAATTTGATATATAATATAATCACGTTTCTTACGATTTTCTGGAAAAACTGAGTAATCGAAGAATAGTGTTGCTAGGTAAGTTTTTTAGCAACATCTTTGTCATATCGTCTGCCGGATTGTTTGCCGGAGTGCATACGAGCACTTTATTGGTACTATCCAGAAGATAAATCTAGAAAAAAATTAAATATTAGAATTTGAACATCAGGATATTATCTTTATTTCATATTTTTTATGTATAAATTTTATCTATATTAAAAATTTTATAATCAAAATACCTGTGAAATGGCCTCAACAATGGTTGCAGTTTTTCCAGTCCCAGGTGGTCCAAATAAAATGTATGGGACAGGAAAAGCAGTCTTGTTGATGATATCATGAATGGCTTTTTTTTGCTCTTTGTTTTCCATAATGTTCGGATTGAACCAAACATTGATATGATTTCTGTTATCATTCAAATTACTCTTTGATGGATTCAAAATATCATTTTTGAATTTCCATAATTTAATCGTTTCAATGGCATACTGCGTAGATCTCGCTGGATAGTGAGATAGATCAAAACTGATGTCGTACATTTGGTTCAAATACCACTGAACCGATCTGAAAAAATTGATTATTTTATACCTTTCCCAATTGTTTTATAACTACTTTAATAACATTATTTTTTATTTGGAAATGAAATTATAGTGAACATACTCTTCGAAATGACGAGGTTCAGCATAGAGATAACCGTTCGATATCTCAACAATATTCAAAACGTGTTTCGTTTTTGATACAATGGCGTGAAGATGAACACAATCTCCAGCAGAGATGAACGGATCATCCTTCTTCAAATTAGGCACTATGATTTTAAAATACTTTTCATCCTTGTCATAAAATATCGACTGATTATATAACTTGTGCTTCTTAATTTCTTCATTTTCAAAATGTTGTTCAACTGATAGAAGTAACATGAAACAGTCAGCAAGATTGTTTACTGGAACTTTACGTTCTTCGATTAACTGTTTCAAGATGCAAACTCTTGGAGAAGTTGATTTAGAGTCAACTGATTCTTTATTATCCAGTCCCTTTTTCAATGCCAGTTTCAGTTCAATTGGAATTGCATATTTTGGTAGCTTGAACTTTGTTTCCATTTTTGATATTTTGTATTATCAATTCTAAAACATTTTAAATACGCAAGAATTTATATTGTACCATATTTTACTTGAATAATCTTTCGAATCATTAATAATGAAATCAATTGTTGAAAACTGTACCTGACAGCAGCCAAACAAATATGCGCACTTGATAGTCAATCAGAATATACATAAAATGTCAAATTTGCTCTGTATAATTTACTTACCTTTGCGTAACACAATTCTTACTCATACATCCTGATACATTCAATAGTAAATAATCTGTTTCTTTTCTTTAATGGCTATGAGGAACTAAAAGGTATTACTGTCGTTAGATTCTGGATAAAGTCCATACGGTCATCATGCAGTAGATAGTACATAATCCAGTCATTCCCGGACATCCCCCGAATATTTGTGTTATAAAACAGATGCATAACCTTTCATGAAAAATATTCCCTAGACAAAACTAAAAATATTAGGTTGGTAATTTGAATCTGGGGATTTTACTATTATTCCCACGCTGCATTGTCCAAGCAGAGGAGTCAAGTGTGTGAATAAACGTGACAAAAATACATTTGCAAACCGAAAGATGAGGCGGGTCGGAGTAAGACCCGCGTGTCTCGGTTATTAATCGGTGCTCCGATGCTGTCGATTCGACTGGTCCGATGCTGCAACTAAGATGTGACTTTGTTATCATTTTTTCGGAGCTTGTCAAATTGTCAATCCGACCGTCCCTCAGATGTCCAACACCTGCGGACTCGGCTGCCCCCGCTTTCATAACATCTCATTAGGAATTCAGAACCGAGGCCGAATTTCATTTTTGTCCGAGTCATTATCTTCGATATTTGGTCATATAACCTTGCGTGGACGTGATTGTTAGGTTACGTTCACGCGATTCAACGCGAAGGTAAATTCTTGCTCAGTTTTTCATCATCAAGCTGTCAATTGATGTACAGTTTTTATCTCTGCGATAAGTCGATTAACTTGAATCCTGGTATTGAAAGAAAACAAAGCAGAAATAAATAAAAACAAAAATGTTGACTTTTTTGTTCAAGCAAAAGTTAACTAAAAAAAAGTAGAAAAGTAATTTTTAATATTTTGCACAGTTGTACTTGTTATTTATTGGCAGAGAGATAAATGGTGAGGTGTCGGTTGTAAAGATTTTGCTTTGTTTTTTTCGCAGTGATGGCCATATCAATTCAAGAGATCAGCGAGAATACCAAGCTGGCACGAGAAATGGCTTTGACTGGAAATTATGACACTTCGTCTGTTTATTATGAAAGTGTGGTGCAACAAATTAGCAGACTCATGGTGAGCATCGCTGATGTCACTCGCAAAACCAAGTGGCAACAAGTGCAGCAACAAATTTTAAGGGAATTCGAAAAAGTCAAAGCCATATCCAAAGTGTTACAATTGTTCACACACGGCGAAAGATTGCTAGGTATATTTATCGACTTTCAATAACCTTTTTTTTCGAACGTTTCAATTACATTTTGTATGTCATTTGGTGTCATTAAATTTTCATTTTTATCTTTAGTTCCATTTAGTTATTTTATTATTTTCACGAATGGAATAATTTTAATTGAATGAAATTGAATTAATTTTTTTTTCAGCTGGAACTCAGTATTCACCTTATGAAGAGCCAACGAGAGATGCTAGCATTTGGTCGGGTAGTTCTGCCATACCTTGGGGTCAGCCTGCGCGAGATCCGGATGTCTGGCCTCCTCTTACACAATCAGAGCAGAAGTAAAAACAAAAATGACTAAAATCGTATAAATCCTTCAAACGATTATAAAAATAAGAAATAATTCTACTTGATAAAATTTGTTGCAGAAATTCACGGATCCAAAGAAATCCTCAGAAATCACAGACGGTTGGCAAGGGTGGTGTAAATAAAAAACCCGTATCCACTTCTGGAAGAAAGGTGGACAACAAAACTGCGAAGAAAGATGATAAAAAACCGCCGTCTAAGAGAGATGAGATGAATAAAGTAAGTTTAATTTTCTTTTTTTTCTCATGAGATATAATCTATTAAATTACTGATTAAAATAACGAAACGTTGAATTTTTTTTGGACTAGGACAAGACGGAAAAAACCGAGTCAGAGAAAACTGATAGTGAAGCCGAAGAGAGGAAGTTTGAACCCACCTTGGGTGATAGAGAACTAGTGGATTTGTTGGGTCAGTATTATAAATTGTCTCCACTTCAGATGGTTCCTTACAGTTACATTAACTAAATTGAATTTTGTTTTTAGAAAGAGATATTGTTCAGAAAAATCCAAACATTCACTGGGACGATATCGCAGATTTGCATGAAGCAAAGAGGCTGTTGGAAGAAGCTGTTGTTTTACCTATGTGGATGCCTGATTTTTTCAAGGTACCAATTTAATTTTGAAATAATATAAGTGATCATTTTTCATACAATAACACAACAGATGGGTGACAACTGAATTAAAATAAAAATTGTAACAACTTAAAATTAAAATTAAGAAACTTGATCAAATTCATAATTGTAGGGCATCAGAAGGCCTTGGAAAGGTGTTCTCATGGTTGGCCCACCAGGAACTGGAAAAACCATGCTCGCAAAAGCAGTTGCTACTGAATGTGGGACAACTTTTTTCAACGTTTCATCTTCAACTTTAACGTCGAAATACAGAGGAGAGTCAGAAAAACTTGTTCGATTGTTATTTGAAATGGTAATGGTTTTTAATTAGTTGAAAAAAATAATATATATATTTTTTAATTAACAAATATTTTATTTTAGGCTCGATTTTATGCACCAAGTACAATTTTCATTGACGAGATTGATTCACTGTGCTCGAGAAGAGGTTCGGAGTCTGAGCATGAGGCTTCGAGACGAGTGAAATCTGAACTTTTGGTTCAGATGGATGGAATTAGTTCAAACAAGTACGCAACAGATCAAAAAAATTTATTAAATTTTATTATTTATTTATTTATTGATTAAAACATATTTCTATTCAACTTTTAGCGAGGATCCAAGCAAAGTAGTAATGGTTCTCGCGGCTACAAATTTCCCCTGGGATATTGACGAGGCTCTTAGGAGAAGATTAGAAAAAAGAATATACATTCCTTTACCCAACAGTACGTTTTAAAATATTATTAATTATCCTTGAAAATAAAATTTGTTACGAATTTTATGTGAATTAATGTATGAATTGATTTTTCAGAGGATGGTAGAGAAGCATTGCTGAAAATAAATTTAAGAGAAGTCAAAGTTAACGCTTCGGTGAATCTGCCGGAAATAGCTTCAAAGCTTGAAGGATATTCTGGAGCTGACATCACAAATGTTTGCAGGTATGAAATTGTTAAAATTTAATTGGAGACAATTAAAAGTGACTAACTCATAGTTAAACTCGTGATTTTAATTGTTACAGGGATGCCTCAATGATGTCGATGCGTCGTAAAATAGCTGGCCTGAAACCAGATCAAATAAGACAATTGCCAAAGGAAGAATTGGACCTACCAGTGTCGGCGTTAGATTTTGATGAGGCCCTCGAGCGGTGCAACAAAAGTGTTTCGCAGGAAGATCTTGAGAAATATGAAAAATGGATGAGTGAATTCGGTTCATCTTGATACTGTCGATTTCCGTGTTGAGCAAAGAGTTGACAAAAATTATTTTTTATAACTTTGTACTTAAAATGTACTTACAAGAACCGCGGAGGTATGAATATCGCACAATTTATGTTCTCGACAAGCTAATACTGATTGAAATGTATTCTAACAGCATTTTCAATTGTATAAAATTGTATAATGTCACGTCATGTTCTAAAGTATTAATTATTATCGATTAATACTCATGTCTTGTTGGGTTGCCAACCAACTTTTGATTTACTGTTAATTTCAATGTTTGGTCAATTTAAACAACCAACTTACAATATAAATTATATGAATTGTTCGTCATCGTCGATAGTGTGCAAGATCTTTTATTTATGAAAAAAAATTATTAATATTAATTTTGTTCTTCATTTAACTTTCCTAACAAGAGTTTATACAAGAAAAAAAGAAAAATAAAATGATAATTGAGAAGCACTCATTCAGATTTTCAATTGTATATATTTTGTTCATGCAATTTTAAATACAAAAACTTGATATCAGATAACTGTGTGTGAGTTTGATCACAAAATGATGAGACAGCGGTTGCCATTAAATAAAATAACATTTATTGAATTTAATTCTATAGCTATGACTTTAACTCGTCTCCCGTTCACTTGTTTCCTTGCTCTTCTTCTCTATCTCATTAGCGGTTGTGAGGATTTTGCGTCCCAGCATATCAAACATCGCTTTCGTTTGTCCATGACTTTCTTCAATGTCTTCTTCAGAATCTGAGCTATTATCGCTGTCTGACGAATTCTCATAGTCGCCTATCCCTGGCAAGATCCCAATACACTTCATTCCTGTCAGCTTTGGATCAGAACTTACAATCTCAGATGCAATTGGATCACTTTCTGGCTTGGAAATTTTTTCAACTGGCTCTGCAGATTCCTTTCCTTTTTCTGATTCATCGTCGGAATGCTTTCTTTTTGTACTCATATTGGGAGCTGGAAAAACCAATTGTTATCAATATTATAAACAAATGAATTATTTCGCCTCAAAAAGTTAAATTTGAAAGTTACCGTTTTCAGCTTTCGCTGACTTTTTCACCACAACACCTGCGAGTAATTTTGATTGCGAACTTTTTCCACTAAAACATATTAAAGTATACAACAAATTATTAATGAATAATAATATTTTAAAATGATGTCATAGATTGAATAATTCATTAGTATAAAGTTGGAATTTTAGAGTATACAAATTGTAAAAAAAATTTTACCTCCCACTAGCCGTGTTTTTGGAACTAGTCGTTGGTTTCTTCAATTCCAGCTTTAATCGCTCGTCCAATGATTTTTCCTGTAACGATGCAACCGCCGCTTTAAAATCTCGCATTTCCTTCTCTTCCTCCAAATTCTTCTTACGTTCCTCCTCCAATTTGTTTCTGTCGATTAAATCAAGAAATTCAACTTCATCATCGTCGAGGCCTTTTATCATATTCTCTGGAACGTAGAAAACAATAATGAATGAACCTCCATTGCTAAATTGTATAATACATTTTTATTTGTTTTTACTTACTTAATTTATGTGCTTCTTCATATTCAGCATCTTTTTTGAGTTTCTGTTCCTGCAGCCTGTCGTATAATGATCTTGGGTCATATGTTTCTTCTGGGGCTTCTACCAAACCAAAACAAAACAAAGGTCGAAACTATTTACAACACCTGTTTTGTGCTGTTAATATATATCAAATCAAAGAATTAAATTTGATACAAATCATTACTTAAATCTTGGTGTTTACATCAAAAAAAAGAAATATCAAACATCAATTGTCACTCAAATTTTGTTAATCAAAAAACATTTCACTTGGAAATGCTTCGAATTTTCAGTCGATCTGGTGAGATATAAATTGATTGTAATGTTGCAAACAAAATGTAAGCGAACCCAACGTAGATTTGGACGTAGATTCAAGGATAAAAAAATGTCTAACCTATAGGTTGATCTGAGTTTCTCACGCGTTCCCATTCCTCCTGTCGAATTTTTCGCTGCTCAGCAAGTTCCGCTTCGGATATGAATTTCGAGCTCATTCTCAACTAAGAGCACGTTACTTAGCAACAAAATCAAAAATCGTCAATTCAAAAAAGTAAAAATCAATCAAGATGTTTTGAAAATTCGGATTTTATATTGTTCTGTCACTTTTTGGGTGCGTTTTTATTAGCAAAATCAGAATTGATTTCGTAGCAGTGGTGCTCAACTTGTCGTGTGGATTTAAAAATAAAAAAAATGTTATCGATGATAATTTTCGGACAGCGAGTTGAATGGAAAATAAAAATAAAGTACAAAATTTGTTCATGTGATCTGAAAAGATATTTGTAAGGAAATTCACTTGCTTGTTGTTTTAATCTTATTATGGATCTAGCCTTACCTTACCACTTGATGTGTTTGAGAACGCACATTAGAAGCAGTTGCGCAGTTCACGCGCGCAATAAACTCAGTGTTTATTATTTTGAATTCGTTTTACAAGTTCATTTCGGCAGTGACCGAAAGAAATATAAAATTAAACTAAAAATAAACTCACACAAAATTCAAGCGAACATTTTTATTATTTTTTTATGAACCGTAAAATCGAAAACGGTTAAATCTCGGTGAAGAGTTATACAACGAAAAAATTGAAATTGAATAAAAAGAAGCCCTTTCTACGATTAAAAAATTATTAAGGAAATTGTACCAAAATTGAAAGTAAAATTTTCAAAAATTGTTATGACCATTAATTGATTACAAGGTTAGAATAAAAAACTGATTATTATTAATTGGTGATATTAATTTATTTTGCATGTTTCTTTGCAGGAAACCCAAAGATGGGATCAAAACGTGAAATATGTATAAATCAATAAATCAATGCAAATTTATGAAACAAAAAACTTACAATCGGTATTATTTGAATTTATTTGTATTATTTGTATCATTTTTTATACATTTCATCTTCCATTCATGAAAAATTGTTTATGCACTTTTTCGTTAAACACTTTATGTCACTACAACTGTGAATTCATCAATACTCGCCTAACGCATCAAATCGACATATACATAACACAATGAGCGGATCATCGTTACACTGTTATATAATCGATTTTCAAATATAAAATACGCCATTTATTCTATCAAAGTGAAACTTATATCCCAATGGACTGACAAATCGGCGTGCCGATTGCAAACCGATTTCTCGCATCTCGTTCAAATAAAATCTATCAACAGTAATCATTCGACAATGATAAAAAGCAAGAACGAAATTCAGTCACGAGTGCGCGGCATACCTCGCTCCGTATGCTTTTCTCCAAGTGAGTATACTCACATTTTGTTTGCTTCTCATAAAAATAAATGTACAATTACGGTGACGACAATGATCTCAAACAAGAAACAAAAATGAAAATAGAAAAAGAACCATTGCAGACGAATCATCAGCAGTTTTGAGTTTACAATAATAAAAAGAAGGCAAGGTGAGAAAAATAAATAAAATAAGATTAAAATGTTATAGACTGAAAAAGAATTCTGTCCCAGCCGAGCCTTCGCAGACCGTTCTGAAGATCAAATTACCACGAAATGCTATATGAAAAAGACTTAGCATTTCATTGGCAGTGTCACCTTCAAAGCTATTGCACGTCTTCGAACACTTCTGGAGAGCAACGATGGCATTCCAAGAACGAAAGACGAGGTAGTCGTTTGCCAACGTGAGTGCAACCGACAGGTGTCAGTTTAAGGCAGAGGAAGACGATAATTTGATTAATAAATTATCGATCCTCGTCAGCAGGACGAAGTTAAAAGACACGATTGAGGAGACTAGATACTTGATCCAAGCCAGACACAATCTTGTTATTATATCTTAATGTTAAGTACGCATTTCACTTGCTATTCGCTCGCGTCAAAAGTCGCTCGCACACATACAGCGCACACACTCTAAAAGCTGTTCTACGAAACTTTTAACTGGCACGATTAATTAACATTATTCATTAACCCTTTTTTTTTAATTTCATCTAAAAAATTGGTTTCTTTTATTTCATCGAACATTTCACAGTTCCATGCATTGGGATTGTTTGTATAAAAAAAGAAAGTCTTCACAGTTCGTAGGATTAAGCGTTTTTACATTTTGCAAGGTTTTGCTACTGTGATTTATTCTCCTTTTTATTTGTTCCATTATTTTAACAAACATTTTTATTTCTTGCATCAAATCAAACTCCTGCCAGTTCGAAAACAAGCCTGCCCATCCATCGCGGAGTTACAATTGTTTTTATTAATCCTATTAGAAAACATTTTAAAAGCTGTGCAAATTGAAAGCTCATTTTTGTTCCGTTATAAAAATTTGGTATCCATGCGATTTATATAATACACTTTTGTGGATTCGTTTTTAAAATGTTTCCGCAGTTTAGAACAGTCTGTTCCCACTACGCGAATGACAGCTTAGAATTAACAAACAGTTCTGCAACACGGTTATTGTTATCAGTTTGTCTATGCAAAGTTGGTGTTCTGTTTTTTACCCATTACGCTATTACATTAAAAAACAGAAAGAACTCACAATGATTGCGTTGCTTTCAAAAAAGGGTTATCACTGGAACAATCAAATAAATAATTTTTTTAATTGTATATAATTTTGTTTTTAAATTCGTACAAAATTGGCGTGCACAAAAATTTTGTATCACTGCCTTACTTAGAAATAATAAATAAATTAAACAATTCAATAAAAGTAAGATTAAATTATGACTGTACAAGCTTATTTAAAATTTATAAATATATCGATCTTTTTTTGACAAGAAAACGGAATTTACATAATGGTTATATACAAATTACAGAAATGTTGTTTGCTAGCAAAAAACAAGAAACCGACAAACAACAAGTCATTAACAAAATTCATGTTGACAAGAAAAACATTATACTTCCAGTCGATGGTCAAGTTGGCCGATTAATGTCATGATTAAAAACTGCGTGATAACCCCCGGTCATATTGGTTGATTTTGAACAAATCAGGAACTGACACTCCGCACACTTATTTGTTTGCAAGTCGCAGTGAGAACGAAGTGGCCTAAGTCGTTCGACCGTTCATTTATAAGTCTACTGATAAATGTCCTTAAGGTTACGCTTTGACATCAACTCCCAGAGACGAGCATCGAACTACCCTAAAAGGTCACTTTCCTCTACAAATCAGAGCAATCAGAAATAACCGACACAACATCTTGGCACTTTCAACGCGTGAGCCGTAAACAAGAGTACAAAATTTCCCAATGATAAGAATGAAGGAAACAAACATTCACAGTTCCAAATGAAAAAACAAACAACAATCAACAACAGTGTTAAAACCCAAACATCTCTCTCTATAAAAAGTGGACAATTTTTGCTCTAATTCGTACGAGTCGCAAGATAAATTTGACAATATCGAGAAAACGCAATCGAGCAAAAACAAATGTCATCTTTTGAGGACCAGTCGCTCGGTGACAGAGTTATATTTACAAAGTACGGAGGGCTTTCAGGACCTGATAACATGGCGAAAACGTCAACTACATACACAACGCTACGCTCTTATTCAATAAAAAGTGGAAACCGACTGAAAAAAGTCACGGTGACGAGCCGTTCATAAGGTCCTTGCAGGAAGGGCGCCTGCTGCCGGATTGAACTAGCAGCGTCCTCCAGCAAGCAAACCGAGGCTAACAGCTTGTCGACATGCTAATTTCTAAAAATCAAAAATTGAGGGCACCAAAATCGCGGCTAGAGTTAAAAGTTTCATAGACTCGGGCATACATTCATACTGTAATTTGTGAGTTTGTCTTTTGAATAATTAATCCCTTAGTTTAATTGTTTGTTTTCGCTTGAATTGCCTCGCTGGTGTCCCGGTTGGTTCTCGCGATCCATCCGACGGTGCGGTACAAATAAAATGCTCGCTCGACTCTGCTGCCTGATGAGTGATCGAGTTTATCACAGCATCGTTACGTCGTCGTTGGCGAGATTATTGCTTATCCTCGACCCTTGTCCCAATGACTGCTGAGATTTCTCGCACCTTCGATTGTCTGACGAGAAATAATCGAGTCTGCGTCAATTATCAGTTGTCAGCTTCCAGTGAATTGGCGACTGCGCTCGAGGACAACCTCTTTGATGACCGGGCTTGTCCGTTTGTTCGACACTTTTTTTTCGACATTATTTTCCTTTTTTTTTCGACGCTCTTATTTAAGACGCGCCTTGGTTATTTAGACACCGTACGATTCCCGTTTGTCTACCGAGATCCCGCAGTGTCTGAGGATTGTGACACGGCCGGCGTGTTATGAGTGGTCTCGTACTCCATCACTTCTTGGTATATCAATTCCTTCCACTGATCTACTGTGTGCTCTCGCTCGTCCACACTGTGATCATAAGGACCTGGTGCAGGCTGGAAAATAAAAGTTTCACCGTTAGTTTTGTCATCCTTCAGGTCGAACTTTCATATAATTCAGAATTAAATTTACACTCACAGCATTGACTTCGCCCTCGTCGTACCAAACATTGATGTAGTTGTGTAACAAAGCATCGTCGACAGAGATACGTCTTTCTGGATCTATCACTAGCATTCGTGAAAGTAAATCTCTGGCTTGACTGGCTGCAACATACAATTATTATCATAAAAGATCAATTTTATTTGACAAATGTTTTCTCGTCGTTTTTTCCCTCTTTTTCGCCTTTTTCTTCTCTTTTTTTATCTCGTTTTTTTTTTATTTCGAGAGCTTATTATTTGCGGACTTTGTAAAGTGTATTTCCGCGTGCTTTATCTCCTTATTCAATGTCTTTATGGAAATTATCTTCTCACCTTTTAATCTATTGTGCTCCGAAGAATCAGACGGAAACAAAACGTCTGGAAATAGCCTCTCGAAGGGATACCCTGGGTAACGAGGCCTGTTCTCAACGTAATTTCTCACTGTTAGTTGAAGTCGTGACATGAATTCTGGTGCTGGGGTACCTAGTTGTTCTGTAAAAAAAAAACGAATTCATGATCAACATTTTTATATTGGCAATTCATCTGTTCAAGTGATTTCATGTGAATGTTAAAATTCTGGTTCAATTTTCCAGGACCGATTCAAAGCGTTTACAATGGAGCATTGAATGATATAAAAAATGCATCAAAAAAGCTCTGAATGCTTATCAACCGGTGAGTTTAAAAATAATAAAATCGATACTCGTGTCACACAATGTGAGAAGAGAAAAAGCTTTTTTTCGTGCAAACTTCAGTGAAAAATAATATCAAAGTGAATTTTGAAAATGATGATTGACTGCTGAAGGTTCTGGTTTGGATAATTACCGATTATTTTGTTCCACTGATCAATGTGATCAGTACCGGGAAAGAGGACGCCACCTCGTATCATTTCACCCATGATACAGCCGACGGACCAAATGTCGACATTCTCCTTATATCCCATCCCAAGGATGACCTAATTTAGCAAAAAATATAAAGAATTATAATTTGTTAATGAGTTGCATTTGGTTTGAAATTAACCGCTCATTGACTAACTCTTAAAAACCTGTTCTGACGTTTGAATGTCAAGTACACTTGTTTATATAGTTTTATATTTTAGATAAAAGTACTATCCAAGATTGATGCCGTGCATTTTTAGAAAAATAAAATTTAACAGAATTTCAAGCCTGATATTTATCCGTCTTGCTGTTATCGGTTATTCGTAGTTTTCTCAACCCCTGCTCGTTTTCATTTTTTCCAACCCGACATGCAGTTACGTAATTTTTGCGTGCATTTATGCTCGCATGTAATTGTCCATGTAAATATTGATCCGCGATTTAAGTGATTAACACGAAACTTTAATATGTATTCTTGACCATTTAAGCCCTTGACAAAGGTCGGTTTTTATTCAATACAACAAAGCCTGTTTACGACAAAACTGATTATCTAATTTATTTTCAAACGATCCATTCAATTATGATTAAGGAAAACTTTAAGTTGATAACATTCCATAGAACGATTCAAACTATTTAAAGAAAAACAGAAAAAAAGACAAGTTTTCTATTACAATTGCAAATTCTTTAACATTTTTATCCCAAGTGCATAAATCATACACGAGATTAGCGCCGTTTAATAATAACGTCATGAAATTTTAATTAAGTAGCAAAATGTACGATCAGTCTCGACGTCAATTGCAACAGGTTTTTTTGTTCAAATGATCGCCATTTCAGATTACGAATGCTTACCTCAGGTGCTCTGTAATATCGTGTCACGACGTATGGAGTCATCATAAACGTCGTGCCTGCGGTCCTCGCAAGTCCGAAATCTAATATTTTTAATGTGCAGTCTGATTTTACGACTATATTACTTGGTTTTAAGTCCTGGAAAAAATTAAGTTTTCAAAAATTGAATTACATGTTTCATAAAAGCAAGAATGAACACTTTTTTTGATAATTACCCTGTGTATGATGCCTGCCGAATGTAAATGTTTAATCCCGCACAACATTTGGTACAAAAGATAAGACATCCTTTCGTGATCCAAGTCCATTTGGATGACTTGGCATAGATTTGCGTCCATGAGTTCCATCACGAGGTACACATCTTGAAACTCGTCGAGGGACCGCTGTGGCGTGAACGCATTGAGCAGTCCGATTATCTGCAGAAACAATAGCAACTGATCAATATCACTCGAAATTATGAAAAAAGGTTTTTTTAATTTCAGTACTGCGCAGTTATAAAATTGTAGTGCTTTCAAATCAGGAATAACTTTAAAGTCGATGGATCGGATATCTTAATTCAAAAGCGACACTCCGTTTGTTCGGTTTCTTATTTTTCAATTTTCAAACAGGATGAAAAGAAAATGTTAGTCGTATCAAAATACAAGGGACTTACATTTTTATGGTTGACCAATTTCATGAGCTTGAACTCGCGGTACGCCCTCTTTGCATGTGTGACGTTCTGAAAAGGTCGTGAAAGTTTCTTGATCGCAACATTTTGCGACGTGAGACTGTCGTATGCAGCGCTGCAACAGAAAATTTGGTGACAAGCTTGTTAGAATGAGATATACAGTCATACAGTGCAGTAACTTATTCGTTAATCAAACATAATGAACCCCGCCGTTACCGGCATAAGGAAATTCATGCGAGTTGGCAGTTTTGTTAATTCAAAAACTTGAAAATTATTGACTCGAAACATAATTTACTTATAAAATACCAACGTCATTAAATAAGTCAGAGGAACTGAACATTAATTACTTATTCTTGGTGATAACAAAAATGATTAAAAAATGGATGATGAAAATAAAAAAACGGAAGACAAAATAATTGATTCAAGATAAATCGAAGACCTGATTTTTAAGTTTAATTAATAATTGAAAGTTCCTCGCATAATATGCATTCTGATCAGTTTGCATTTGATCAGCCGACATTTTGTGGTTGACCCGTTCTCAACACCCACTGTCCTATCAATATATCCCCCACCACAAAAATCAAACTTCCGAACGCAAGCAGAAAGAAAAATCAATCTCAATGGTAAAGCCAAATACGATTTTCACTTTGTTCACTGTTTTTTGAAATCGTTCCATTGTTTATCTCTGTAATGAAATTATGAGTGCAAACTGATACTGCCTGGATATTGGACTCTCGGACCGAAACGGAAACGGATATTAAAATATCGAAGATGAGAGAAGATAAACTCAATGAAAAAAGGATTTCAGTTCGGTAAATACTTTTTTTTTATTTAATTCATTGTCGTTATCGATTGGGAATGAAAAAAAAAAGCAAAAGCAAAAACATTACAATGAAAAAGTAAAGAAAGAATATAAAAATGATGAGAGAATTGGTAGGGTGATAAAAGTTTAGATCCGATAATGGAATAAGATAAATAGTTACCAGACTATGCCCTGGGCGCCAGAGCCGATAGGTTTGAGGTTTTGGTATCGTTTGAGGATGGTGAATTTGGTATCCCCGACCTCGACCGTGTAAAACATGTCGTTGAGCCGGGATGATATATTAGGCCCCAAGTACGGCATGCGCTTTGCTGCTACAGTTTGCCGGAATTCTTTGACTTCAACTTGCCCCTCCGCGCACTCCTGATGGTGCTGATTAGACAGCACTCGACGAGGACTTACGCTCTTAGCCACTTTGATTTCTGTTCTCTTCGACGTATTACACCACACGCGCTGTTAAACGCCACCCAATTTTATTGCACTTTTCGTGAACTTAATTTAGCGTCCCGCTGCTTATAGTCCGAGCATCTAACAGTCTGTTGGATTTGTCTGAAAAGATGAAACAAACCATTAAACATTCTGCTAATTCAATTATTTTAATTCTCTCCGAATCATTTTTAAATTAAAAAATTAATAGTGAACCAAATGAAAAAAAAAAAAAAAAAAAAAAAAAAAAAATCAAGCATAGTTTCTAACAAAAATGTAGTCT
Organism: Trissolcus brochymenae; assembly: GCA_030523145.1. NCBI lineage: Eukaryota > Metazoa > Arthropoda > Insecta > Hymenoptera > Scelionidae > Trissolcus > Trissolcus brochymenae. The sequence goes on from JAQQRF010000555.1 coordinate 34,540, forward strand.
CGTGAAATGTATCTTGACATTTTTGACATTTTTCCAGTAGCCGGGAAAAGATCACACTTGTGCTGTCAATTCTGAGGCCTGGATTTATTGTCTTTTTGAAAAGGTGTAAACGAGTTGGACATTCTTTGTCTTGGCATTATCCTTCGAACAATATTTGACATCATGCTTAAATTGGTTTCAGGGCCAAACAAACTGCGATAAGAATGGTTAAATGAAACATAGTAAATCATCTGTTTAACAGTAAAAGTGAAAGTAACGTAGGGAAAAAAGTGGGCTTTTCCCCAGTTAAAATCAAATATGTTGACAAGAATTCAGTAACATTGACACTGATTTTATAAATAATGTTGAAAATACTACCATTTTAATGTCAAATAAAACGTTTTCATCATGGGAAACATTTTGAACAATTCAATGAAATAACATTTTAAAACCGACATTATAAAAGATACACGAAATTAATTGACATTTAATGTCGTGAATAAAAGATTTATTGATTCAATTGAAGTTTAATTGAAACTTTTGGTTTCACTTTTATCTTGAACTTTAAACCAAACAATTTGACAGAACAAAAATAATTTCACAATCAATAAATTGATTGGACTTTGATAAAAAAAAAATTCTTCAACTCAAAATTTTCCACTGATTATTGTTTCAAGCAAGAAAAAAAAACATGGTAAACAATCTACCTCACTATGCCCGGCATTTTTCACCTCACGACAAACGAATCAAAACACATTTTGACAAAATCCTTTGGAACATCTTTGTAAACGAGAAACAAATTAACTCTTCGTTCAACTTCCGTCACTTGAAACAGCAAGAGGCAAACTAAACGACAAACGTAAGGGGCTGTAGATCTACGGGACGACATAGGTGTCAGCCCATCCCTTCCACTTAATTTTTCGGCCAGTTGTAGATAATTGTACTGCTTTTCCCATTGGTTGGCTCGCCACAATTCAGCTGAACCATTTGTTTTATTTCATTGCAATCGAAAAACGATTTTGGCCCAGTTAATATCAATCCCAAAATTAGAGGCAAGTTAATCGAGGATGTTAAATTCTTCTTATCAGATTATTATAGTCGAAAACATTTTTAGATCTTTCAAGTGATTTTCATAATTTATTTATTACAAATATAAAAAAAAAACGATTAAAATTGATTTACTTAAAACAGTTTGAAGAAAATCATCCGATGAATAGAGTTGGTTTGTCTTTGTAAAAGCAAGCATATTTACTTGAAAGAGCCAATAAATAGCCTAGGTATTTATTGCGGTTGTATTATATTTATTTCAATCCAGCAAAGACCCTCAAGTTCACACCTTCATTTAGAAACATAAGGCCCAGTTTTAAAAGCTATTGTCATTGTGTTAAAAGTCGAAACTTATAGAAGGCTGTTTCGGTTTTGTTTCCATTGTTTTACGGTGGATCTTTTTGGAGAACCATTTGACGTTGAGGTTCGTTGTCGTGCAAACCGCTTTTAATTTTCGGATAAAAATAGTTTGGGTTACCAATAAAAGTGAAAGTATGCCAGGTATGTCAGGCATCTCAGGTATAACTCCACGTGTTACACATTCTACCAACTTTACTCCGAAATGCAATCACATAATCTTATTCAAAATGTTGTTTCTCAATAGAATCAATTTCATTTGACTTAAACATTTTTCAATCAGTATAATTGATTCGATAAATGTTTTCTCGAAAGTAATTTTTTATATTGAACAATGAACAATGAACAATGATTCTAAAATTTGGAGAACGTCGTATGAGATTATAACCAATAGATTGAATTTAAATAATTGAAAAAGATGTTGAAATGAAGACACGGGAGAAATTTTTGCGATTGTTCTATGAGTTTTGTGACCGTAGAATTTGATTCACTTTTAAAAGGAATTCATGCTCCTTGAGAACAATTCCAGGATTCATAATATAATTCGCGATTGAGCTTCGTGACAGAGGCGTATGAAAGGATGCGGAGACAGTGAAATGAAATAGCCTGATGTCTCTGTTGGCTACAATTGCTCCAGCGCGACGGTTACTTTTGTTTCAAACTTTGTCGTGACAGCCAAGTTCTTTGCTAAAATTAGTGCGAATCGCGAATGTATAAAGATACTTGTTAACACTTCCAACGCGCGATCTCAATTAAAATTCAATCTGAAATTCCAATTTTAACATCGTTTAAATCGTTTTTGAAAACTTACCATAAGCTGATGGTCATTTTGAAATGGTACTTTTATTAGAGTCCGAATCTGAAACAGAGAAAAAGACACGTTTCATCAGAACATCTTCATCTGTCGACAATTTTTCATCCTTCATTGAAAAAATTACGAAAGAACTTTTGAAAGAATTTAATCTTATCTCTTAATATCCCCACCCACTTGAAGATTCAAAGATTTATATTGAAAAAAATTTCCCTTTATTTCCAGATCCGTTTTCAATCAAATTTTTTTTTTCGTTATTCTCAACAAAGAAAGGATAACAACAAGGTTGGTGAACAAGTGGCCCCTTGAAAGCCCACGCATCTTTCAAAAAGTTACTTCGAGCAAACAAATAAACACCGGAGAGAGAATGAGAAAAATATTGTTTTCGAGTTCGCAGCTGAAGAGCAACCAAAGTCTGCTCATTAAATAAAACCCGACTCAATGAACTCCTTTGAATCCTTAAAATGCAAACTTTTGCAAATAAGCATTTGTTCAAACTCTCGACGAATAACAAAATGATTCACTTTAAAAATATAACTTTTTCAAATGTCCTGATTTTGTGTTCAACAAAAATGAATAACATCTTTGTTCATAATTATAAAACAAATTGAAACGACTCAGAACTACTTGCAAAATTTATACTAAAAAAAAAAAAAAAGAAAATGAAACAAAGAATGAAAAAAAAAAGAAATTAAAAACATTTAAAAATACGTTTTAAAATGTTACAGAATGTCTGTCTGTGATGTTTCTTATCTTTTTTGATGTCTTTTGGGAGTGAGAAATATCTGGAGGATAACTTTATGATTTGATATGAAACTAATTTGCTGGGCTTTGAGCTGAAAGCCGTGAAAAAGTGTGTGAGGGCAGCTTCGCAACGTGTCATTCGCCGACAGTTATGCAACCGGCGTATAACCTACTGGCGCAACTCCGCGAGTACCAGCCGTGAAGAAGATATTTGCGTCGAGGGATGCTACTAATTGGCCGAAAATAAATGCACGCCTTAATCTGTGTGCCGTAACGCACACATCCATTAATATTCTTGCCTTCATCCTTTCTCATTTTTGGATAACATTTTTCAAACTTTTAGCATAAACCACATTGTTGAAACAAACATTTTAAACATAATAAATGTTTCCTCCTTAAGATAAACATCAAATTTCAAACGTTTTTTAAACTTTTTATAAGTACTTCATTTCTTGAACAAAAGCACCATTTTTTATTAGATTTTTTAATTCAGATCATTTCAATTCAACATTTTAAATACAAAAAAGTATTCTCTTCAAAAGTAGCAGATTTGAAACACTTTTTTAACATTTCTTTAGCACTTGATGTTTTATTTCAGAAACTTAAAAAATGCTCAACTTCAGATAGATTTGTAAAAAAGATGAGTTTATTTTTATATAAAAAATGAAACATATCTGTAAGATAAATTAAGAAAATTTAGTTTTAATATAGCTTTGAAGTTTGTCGTGGGAATTTGAATGCAGAATACACAGTGGCGCAATGCGTAAGCAGGAAGTCGGACTTTCGGAACTGCCAAATACCGTCTCGGTTGGCTCGGCGCAACCGCCATTGCGCATTCTATTATGATTGCCCCGATTACACGCTGAATAATTTATCAATGCATAATCAAGTCGCTCCGTATATTTTTCGCTCTCATTGATTTCCTGACATCTTACACACGACAACCTTGCGATTTTCCTTATCGCGCTCATTTCTTTTTTTTTTTTTTTTGTTACAAAATGTTCACTTCAACTTCTATACCCGCTTTATAATTCAACTTAATGAACAAGAATGAGACTTTTTAAGAAAAAAGTGCTTTCTACAAACAAACAAAATTTTTGCCTTTTTTTAAAATGACGAATCGCATTTCAAAGAGAAGCTCTCTCCAGCCGGCGGAAATTTAATACACAAAAATCGCAGCGCTGCATTTCTTTGCGCAAAACGAATTAAGCCACGAACAGGCGTAAACCCGTATTTATTCTAAACTATTCATAGCATTTTCTTTTTCACGTGCATCGAGTCGAAAGTTTGATAAAAGCTCGTGTCTAAAAAGAGAGCCGCAATCTGAAACGCTCTCCCGGTTTCATAAAACATACTGCATATCAAAGTTTCATGCGTACAATTCGCCTCGGAATTTTAATTTCCTTAGATGATTATTGTTTTGAAGACTTTTGTAGAACGCTCTTGTAACCCGAAAAATAGTTGTGGGTTAAAAGGTCAACATTAAATACAATTTTTAATCAACTTTCCTACAACATTTTTTAATTACTTCATTAGAACAAGAAGCAAAGTTAACCGAATTAAAAAATTGTCTAACAACGAATTTCATTTTTTTTTCCAATTTTTTGGTGAAATTTTGCAGATCCAAAGTTTGTTCGAAAAACTTGGTGAATTGAGAGGAAAAAGGTAACGAGGCCCGGGTACGATTTCAAAAGTGAGAACGAGGGGTTAGAGGTCGTGTAACGTGACTGTCATTAGCGTTTCCAATTCCATTAATTGGGAACAAAAGATTCGCAATGGGAATAGTGGATAAAAAAGGGATAAGAAGAAATGCGAATGGTTGACGAACGAGCAAACTGTAGGAGGAATGCGAACAAAAAAAATCGCATGGAGTGCTTTAATCGCGAACGCGAGATTAAAGGCACTTTTGGTTGATTAAAACCGAAAAACAGAGCTCCGTAACGGGATCTACTCGACGGTTCTTGAAATCTTAATGAAACTTGATCCTATTTGAATTCTCTTGAACGGATTGTTCAATCATCTATTTTCCAATTGATGAGGACATTATTTCATCTTTTTTTATTATTTTTTTATATATCGTTAATCGAATTACTTTTATTTCATTCAACCGAAAAAATTGTCTTAGGATCTTACATTCGAGAGACTCTACAAAACGTTTTTTTTTTTTTTTTTGGTAAGGGCGCGCATCTCCGACGGGGCTAATATCGAGAACAAACGGCCAAGTTTGGAGAGCGCAAGAAAAAGATAGGACGAAGAAAAAAGAATGCTAGATACTTTGTAGAGCAGCAAGTATATAGACAATCCAGACGTCATGACTCGAGGGCGGCAGACTGCAAAATCAATAACTTAGGTATGTGTGTTAGTGTTATATCCCACCACCTCTCAGACATTATACTTTATTATATCTCCACTTAGGTACACAATTTTTCGGCTATTCTCCTCCATCGACCCATCCATTTTCTTTCCCAAAAATTTTTCCCCAACTCAGATCATGACTGATTTTAAATCTGTAAAGTATAAAATTTGTTCATTCATTTAAAAACAAAAGTGAATTTTTATTATAACAAATTTTAAAATGTAAAAGTTGAACGATTTTACCATCAGACATCTTTTTTGCTTCCAAAGTCGATTTTAATTTGGAGAATGATTCAAGGAAAATAGGCGAAATGAAATGCGAAGGTAAAAAAAAGAAAAATAAGGACTCTGCTGCGGCGTACGTCGATTTCATTTGCCAGGGCACTTTCAAGTGCGCTACGATTATTCGAGTTTTCCCGATTACACGAACGGAGGAAACGAAATTTGCGAAAGTTATGGGACAAGAAAGGGAGGTCGGAGAGCCTGAGATAGCGAACCGTAAAGTTATACACGTGCGTCATAAATGTCATGGAAAAGCATCTGCTTTTACGAAGAAACGCGCCGAGCTTGGAGAGATGAACTTTGAAAAATGTTTTTGACGCTCCTCTATATATGATAAAGTGATGACAAGTCATTCCTCGTTCGCTGGGAGACAGTTTCGAATCAATTTTCAATTTTGTTCAAACAAAAAGTATTCAACTTGTCTACTTTCGGTTCAGTATTTTAAAAATCATCTCCAAATTTCTTATCTCGATTCAAGATGACAATTTTTTTTTCAAATAAAGTGAAGAATTTTGCAACTCGAAATTGCAGTTAAGATGTGACAAATGTTTTAAAATATTTAACGTCATTAAAAAAAATAAGGGGACAAAAAAAAAGGAAGCAGTTAAGTTGTCCCAGTTAAAAGATAAATAATGGCCACGACAAAGGGTAGCTTGAAAGATGTTTTCTAACGATTCCAATTTAAACGTAAAGACACAACCGGTGTCTTTTTTGCTGTGCATTTTTAAACGGCCCGCAAAGGCGATTGTCTGGGCTTGTGCGACATGATTAAAAATAATGACGATTTGTCTGATGAATAAAACATCGCTCGCTTCTGTTTAACCGGACTATATCAAACACTATTAAACAGAAATTAATTTTTTTTTTTTTCATCAAAGAACAACGATTCAGATCAGAGATCTTGTAGTTCCCAACCGAAGGTTTTCTTTTGGAGGAAGTATTTTGATCTTTTTCGTCAAATCTTTATTTTGTCCACCCCAAAAAGTGTATTCCCATTTGCATTGGAATGATTGTTTTACCTATGGTCAAGGAACAAGAAAGGAGATTGTGCGCTGGGTTGGCATCCCGCGCGTGCGACATAACGGAAGCTAAGAACGATTGCGATTTAGTGGCTCCTGTCGTTCGTTGCTGTACGCGTAGATCCCAATTTCAAGCCGCTTTGCACACCAAATAACACTTCACTTGGAAAAACAGTTTGATGGAAGACCCCCAGTCGGGCGTTTCTGCTCTCGACAAACGATCACTCAAACACTGCAAAACAATTTCAACGATCAACCCCTTATCGCGACGAATCATTCACTCTGAAACCATACTTTTCTACATTTTTTTTTATTTTCCTTTCTTTTATTAAATAAAAAAAAGACCCATCAATTTTTCAGTACACAAAAAGCATGAATGAAAAACACTAAGTCATACAAAATGATCGAACAGGTTTCAATCCTGAAAGACCGTTTTCTCCTTGAATGTCTTATGAAAGTATAAATTTGCAACGAACTTCTTTTTTATTTTAGTTTCATCTGAAAGAAAAAAAAAAAAAAGAGAAAAAAAAGTGCAATCGCTTGTACAAATGTTGTCATTTACTTTTATTTGTCTGCTGAATTGAGACAAACGCTCGCAACTCTTTCCGTTTACCATTTCGAGTCATACGAAAATCCTAATATTGTACTCTTAGATGATTACTTTTTTTAATTCACGAAACTGTCTTGCTAAAAAAGTTGAATAACAAAGATTACCAGATGAAAACTGAATGTGAGTATTTTTGGATAAATGGTTATTTATGCATGAAAAAATGTGATGAAATTTGATTTTTCAATAAAAAAAGGATATAAAAAGTTCAAAGAGTTCGCCAATCGCGTTAAAAATTAACCTTAACGTCGTTAGCTCAAAACTCTCCATCCGTCTGTTTGTGTATAAAAAAAAAATATATTCACCCTCTGAACTTTTACAAAAATAATGCTTTCAGTTCGTGCAATTTCAAACTCGCTTTTAGTCCATTTTTCAGTTCCCCGCTGGTCTTACTTGTAACCGTTCGAATTCGCTTTTTTAGTGTACAATGAGAAAGTAACAAGTGCCTATATGAGTCGATATATTTTTCACATTGTAGTAAAAATAAAACAAGTGTCGGAGAAATGTTTTACACGGTCTGCAGAGTAGATTTTTCAATAATTTCCAATAACAGCAGAAACTGTGACATCGAGCTGACCAGTTAAACAGAACGTCAAAAAACAATATTTTTGATCAATCAAAGTTAACGGTTTGGTTCCATAAAATATAAAACAAAAAGAATATAAAAAAATGAATATGAACAATTGAATGGATACAATTTAATAGATTTGATGTTTGACGTATATTGTGAATTATAGTGAAAATACGATTCGATTTGTGATGAATAATAAATAAGCGTTATATAGTCAAAACAAAATCGATAATGAGAGCATTACATAGAAGAGAAAAGCGTGCAAATTGGGATTCGCAATTTTTATGAAAATTAGTCGTCACGTTCAATAGCGGTGAATGGACCCCTCCCGGGTTTGCTCATGGCCGTGTGCCAAACCAATGATATGCATTGCTGGTACGGATGAGCGATGCATTCGAAAGAGTTTAAACATAAATCAATAACCTTGTTTGTTCGCTTACTCATTTTGCGATTCGTGTTGCGATGTTTGTTAATAAAATCATACTCCGCGATGCTCAGTCGAATGAAAAGTATGCGTTAATTGACGAATTGTTCATTTTACAATAACGCTCTTGCTCCAATCAAACGTTTCATTATACCCTACTGTCAACATCAATCCTCATTTTCGTCCTGTCCAGTTTTTCGATTTCACCTAAATGAAACTGCACCCGGTCAATTAATCCACAAATTTTCAATCAAACATTCCCCATTTTCTGACCTGACAAAAATAAAAATGTGCCAATTCTCAAGTATCCGATGTTTTACTATTCATTTATTATTTTTAAATTTATCTCTTTACTTGTTTCCCGCTCCTTTTGTCAGTGCGTGTTTAAAAATAATACACGAGATACATCATTAATTATTTTAATATTTGAAAACCCGAGTTTCATTTTTTAAGGCGGCTATAAGTTCACGGGTCGAATTTTTATGCTGAAAACCGCACTATTTCGAGGTACATCGTCGGTGGAAAAATATACGATCCCGAGTAAAGAGCTTAGATAACGACAAAATTTGTGATTTGATAAGCCGTTTCTCTCTGACACGTTCATAATTTGGTTTTCCTTTCAAAATTTATACGTTATTCAAAGTTTTAAATTCAAATCAAGATAACTGTATAACGTACATTTCTTTCCGCACTCTCCTGTGTCCGAAATTTGTCTTCGTTTTAATTTATTTTCACTTTATTTTACTTTATCTATTGAAGGGGTATCGATCTAGATCAGTAGTAGAAAATGCGAACAATTTGGAACAACTTGACTGAAGGCACGAAAATTTGGTGAAGCATGCCATCCATCTACCCTGATTCCATCGAAACCGCGCCTTGCAAACATTTCTGCGAGCCAATCTGACGTTCTCTTTTTTTTTCTCTCTCTAGCCCCAAACATTAAAACACATCGCACTGCACCGATAAATTTAATTTAAACTCGTCTAAAAAAACATTACAACGAAAACGGTAAACAAGATAACGCGCAAAATAACGAACAAACAAGAAGACAAATAGACAAAAGAAGAAACAAATAAATTAAACATTTATTCTAAAACAGAATTGTCCAAATGAAAGGTGATGAAGAAGTTAAAACAAAAGAAATCAGGATGAAAGTTGAAAATGGAATGAAAATTTGTTCGGTCCATCCTCAGTCACATTGTTATTTCAAAAGATGCCCAAGGAGCAAATGTTTGCGATGCAAAACACGAGCCAAGAAAGACACAATCGCGGGTCGGATGTTTGCTTACGTGAAGCTTCAAAAAAACGGGATCATCGCACTCGAAAGCGTCGTGACTTGCAGTGTGCAGCTCGCGAGGAGAGCTGTACGCGACTATACGCCGGGTGGCGCGCCGCCACGGATGCAGATAAGAGAGAAGAGGAGAGAAAAACGGTTCTCCAACGGAGGACGAGAGAAGGACGTGCGCAAGCGTGTACATCGCCCGGCCGCCACCCTCCGGGTCGTAGATGTTTGAACGCGTGCGATCGGCGCCAAGACGAGCAACAACACGGCATCATCGTTCTCATGATTGACGGATTTCAACCAAGATTCTGGCCAAGTTTTATGAAGGATTTTCGTCCTGCGACAAAGTGGATGCAACTTGCTCCAGATTCAGCTGCAAAGAAATTGAGATATGAGAAATGGAGATCAGTTTTTATACGGTTCAATGTGTTCAACTTTTTTTCACCCTTATTTATCACAAATTGTATCATTTCAATTTACAAATTCTTATCCATTTTGTTTGTAATCCATTTGTTGAACAATTTTCGTATTAATTGTTGTATCAACTTTTGCGTTAGTTTTTTGTGCAGTAAAATTTGAAAAAGAGAGACCAACAAAGGAATAAATTTGCACATTAATGAAAGTAGTTATCTTTGGAGAAATGATCTGCACTAAAATTGGCCCGATTTGTAAGCAGCGCAGAAGTAATTTGAAAAAAAAAAAAAAAAAAAGAAGAAACTGAAATATTCATATTTCTCTATTTTGTTATTCGCAATGTGCACATGGTGGCAAATGCATCCGTTACAATTTGCATTTCGATCAAGAGCATGAAATGAAAAACGAATTACACTGTCGTTCGGTTAGGTAAATACAAGCTGTTGTTGTACCACAATAAAATAACATCCTGATACAAGAGGACGTAAAATGATTGCAAATAAGGCGGATCTGAAAAGATGATTTGCTCTGAAACAAAAAGTAATACAAACAAATTGTAACAATTTTTACATGAAAATAAAATGATAATAAAAGTAAATTCTCAAATGACCATGAAAAAAGGCAGGATGTTGCATAACCACAGAATGAAAGTTCCAACTGAGTGCAAAAGTTGCGAATTATCACGCCGACAGCTAATCAAAAGTATAGGCAGAGCGGACGCAACATGCACACAAATGCGCTTGCATACTGATAAATCAAAAACTCGTCCCTCTGGAGAGCTCTGAAATCAGGTTTTCCGAGGGAATAAATTTGTTAACAATTGTTCGTTGGCTGAAAATTTAGTTCCTCCAAAGACCACTATTTCAAATAAAATTACCATTTTGTCAGATTGATAACAAAAAATGTAGAAATATAGAAAATTGTTTAAATTTGATTTTGATCCAAGTGTTTTTGATTCGCGTGATGAGTTATAATTGCAACATATCGTCTGATCCATCTTCATAATTCCACTTAGCGATGTTTAGGGTCAGAGATGGGATAATGCACGTTGGTCTGCGCTCTCTGTATTGGATTGCCATCATTCAATTTCTTCCCTAATTGGAGTGAATTGTGTCATCATTGATAACATTGTATACAATTTCGATACAAATCAAACTCATTTTTTTATCTGCTAAAAAGACAAACCAAAAAGAAACGATCAATAAATAAGTACAAAATGATTAAAAACAATTGGAATTTAAAAATTAAGATAACAAAAAGAATTTTAATGATTGATTAAAACGTTGATTTAAAAAAAAACTTTGAATTTTTATTCAACGATTTTCGTTGCCAACGATTGTTAGGAGAAGGTAGAGCACACTCGACTGAAAAAGTTTGTCGGGCGCGTGGGCTCTTGTGGCCGACTGGATCCGCGCGATTAAAAGCCTGCTATTACTCGTCTCGCACGCATCTTAATTGGCGTGCCGAAAGCTAAACCTTTTGTCGCCAAGCAAAACGAGGAGCTAAACAAAATCGATAAACCAAGATGGCGCGGCGTGCAAGGCGATGCAGCCAAACTGACGAGCACCAAGTTATACCCCGATGCCTGCACGTGGAACAAAGTTAACGTTCAAATTAGCATACTGTACAATGGATGCGCAACAAATTTACCGAGAAGTCGTTTCGATGTTATCGAGTGCACCGCTGCACTCGCCCGCTTTTACTGCAATAGTTTAACTAGGCTTTTAACTTCCTCTTTCATTATCGGCTAAATGTTACTGCCAAATTCGAGCACAAATACAAAACCATTTTCATCGACCAATTTTTTTTTAACAACGGAAACTTCAAATGTGAACATTTGTTTGTATCATTTTGATCCAATCTTTATCGCGTTGAAGTGAAATTTATGCCGTCTGACCGACCGGTTGACCTGTACTACTTGTTCCTATCACAAAGTTGAATTTGTTGTTTGAAAAAAGTTCGATTAACCAGTTTAATCTCATCAAACTGTGATAATTTTGTAAACTGAAGAGTGCAAGATTGGACTTGTAAATTCGCATGGATCTCCCCCAGGCTCATTTGTACGACGAGATTATCAGGTGATAAATAATGACTGCAGCTGGCACCGTCATGTGCCACTTCTTCGCATTCGAGAAAATTATACATTTTTAATTGTCCCTCCATTTTGTCAAATTACCAGCAGTTTTGTGAAACAATAGAATTCCAGAATCTAGCATAAAATCGAGTCCTAAACAAGACCTTTGCTGTTTCTTTCTTCTCTGATACCTGAAGTCGTATTGTTTTTCTAGCCTTGACGAAATTGTCACTAGTACCAAAACCCTTTTGGTCTCACTAACTACAATATAATGACTCGAGAAAAGTACAATCCATTACGAACTTCAAATCGGATGATTCTCGGAGTTTGTTTCATAAAGTGATTTATGTCATTATTAGCAGCTCGGAACGACCTCCCGGACTGACGATCGGTCTCTAATAATTCTATCAAACGCCTGGGGCTGATCCCTCACCCATAAAGACGTTTCATGAACGAGGAGAGGCGAAAAAAAATTATAGACGCATCATAACCATCGCACAATTCTTTCCTAATAATCTCGATCCCGTTTTATGGCCGTCGAATCATTCCGGGATATCCGCAACACGGGATACCTACGAGCCACGTTCATTTAGCCGTCGCCCTTGCTTGGGGCTCATTTCCATTCAAATCTCAGAGATGAAATTCTACTTGCCAAACTGACCTCGAATCCGGAACATTGGCCAACTGAAATCAGAGAAACATTCTAATTAATTTTCTACGTTCAATTAAAATGCTTTTTATTCTTTCATCACTTTTTATTATCTGTGATAACGTATTTATTGTATTTAAAAAAAAAAAAAAAAAAAACAATTTCAATCGTGATTTCCATTTTTAATTTTTATTTTGTATTCAAACTTTTGAAATTTAACTTTCTAATTAATTTAATTATTTCTTTCAATTTAATTGATAACGTGTTTTTCGATAGAACAATTTCAGTATAAACTATTTTTGTTTTCTTTGCTCGGATTGTCCGTCAATAAATATTTATAGACAGAAAGACACCAGCTGCAAATGGACCTGAACAATTAGATTTGTCAACTCGCGAGTTCTTAATCCTTCTGTTTGATTTAGATTGGTCCCTCAGTGTTATCAGTTTCAATGTAAACTTTTGATTTATATTTTTAAACTTCAAGTATCATTCTCATCATCTCAAAGTTAACTTTTTATCAAAACTATAAAAATATCTACCTCTCAACATTCAAACTGATCGAACCAACTTTATCGAATTTTTTTCCCACCGGTTACCTAAAATTTATTACTTTTTCTCAAACCCTCCAGCGCAAGTTAACAAACTTTTTTTTCTCTCCCCCTTTTTTTTATACATTTTTCAATCCTTTTTTTTTTTTTGTGAATGTTTTTTGTTCATGTTACAATTTTTATTCGAGATTTGAAACTAGTTCAAGCGGATTACCGAAAATATGATAAAATTTATTTAATTTTCTTTTCAATAATGATGATAAAATGGATATGAAAGAATTTCAAGCTCAAATTTAGTCTTGAATCAGATTAACTAATTACTATATTTTTTCAGTAAATTACTGTACTTCAAAAGAGTCTTCTCACAAAGTACGATGTTAAAACGTTTGATTTTTTATCAACCTTCTTAAACAATTAATTATTTATTCAAATCAATTTATTCATATTTTTAGAAAAACAAGTTTATTTTTAATTAACTTCTCGGCCAAAGAACGTTTTCTGCTTATATTTTTTTTTTTTTTTTTGAAAAAACATAGTTTAAATGACAAAAAGGATACCTAAGTGGATAGGCATGAAGACTACTAGAGTACTAGACTAGCGAAGAAAGTGTGAATGGTAGAAAGCTGAGGAAGAGAGTATGGAGGGGCCAGCCAGAGGGGTTAGATAGTACCGGAGAGGATGACTGGTGGAAGCGATGGGTGACGTCGTTGCGAGCTCGAACAGGGAAGGGAATTCGCAACGGAGATCAATACTTTGCCACGCCTCGCGTCGTTACCTAACCTGCTGCCTCAACTTGACTTTTCCGACTGCCATTGACTTATTGTACTGTCAAAGAATACCCCGCTCGCAAAAACTCGCGCATTTCCTCTTTTCCATTCTCCCCTTTATTTTCACTTGACTCGCGATTCTTCGCACAAGCACTGCTTTCAATTTGCCTACAAAGGTCCACATCCTGATAATTAACAATCCTCACTCGGTGCTTTTTTTTGCTCGCCCAGGGTCTTGATCAATAATTTTTGGCAGCGGGGGTGGCGCCACCTGTTTTCAAAAAGGGCCGATTCAAATGTCATTGAACCAAATTGGGCGGAGAGATTGAGAGAGACTATGTGCCCCTACAATGAGATCTGGTCGATAACTATATATTGATCAGGTTCGAAAATAGAACTCCAAAACCGACTGGAAGATTTGTTTTAAAAAAAACTAGAATTAAAAATTGTAAGCGAACAGGAACCACAGATTTGGGTCAGTTTTCTTGTGTGTTCTTTTTTTTGGTACTCTTGTTATGGGTTCGTGGACGCGCTGCACGTGCTCGATTGGAAAAGGGGTCGTGGACGAATTGCGTAATGGCATTAGGTTAAGGGAGTGATTATATTGCGACATTAGGTTGGTTTGGTGAAAAGGGTGCTGCGGCATTCGGCTGTACCGGCGAGCTGTTTGGCGTGCGATGATTGCGCTTGCCGGCTTGTGTTATGATCAGCGTCACTTTAAATAGAACTGTAAAATCGATCCTCGCAATGTATATTTAATAACAAAATACCAATCCGACTCGTGACAAGTACAATTCAATGCTGCTGCAAAAAGAAAAAAAATCCGTTAATGTGTGGTTTTTATTTTGCAAGACAATTATCAGATTTGCGATAAACGTTGCAAGGATAAAAATAACGGGATGAGATTGATCGAGAGGCCTATTGAATATAAATTAATCGTGAATTGAGGGGGCACCACTTGCCGAGCGAGTTCGGTCTTGTTTGAAAATCATACAATTTAAAAGAACAAATAAAGTTAAAAACAAATGTTGTTGGTAACCTGAATGTTGTTGTTCAAAACGAAGTAGGAGAGCTTCCATAATTTGCAGTGGTTTTTATTGGCCGATGAATAACGGAGGGAAAACTAAGGTGGATGTTATTTTGCACTTGACAAGCTCCCCCCGCCATAGCTGTCAGTTTTGACACTTGGCTGGCTTTGTTGACAGGTGTGACAAAGCCGACTCGTACGAATGTTTATGGACGTGATCTCTACGATCTGCGATAAGTTGCAAGGGACTTGGGATTATCGGACGGATAACCTGTCAGTTTTTCGGCGAGCCGAGTTGGACAGGCAAATAGTAGCATTGAGACGGTTACCTTGCAAGGCCGGGCTATGAGTCCAGCGCCATTGCACTTAACGTCTAGCAAACGCAGAAGCTCACACGAAATCCAGCAGCACGCACAGAACGTCAACTTTATTAGTTAAACATGATCGGAAACTCCGCATCGATAGATCGGATTCACTCGACCACGTTAATGACGTCACTGAACGTCACTGTCTAGCGAGGGAAATCGAGCAGCCGACTGGCCGCGACTGAACGCAGCGCCACCTACGATATTGCGACGCCACACGACTTGTCCAGTTCGCGGGATCCAAACAGTGCTGCCAGAACGCAAGCTTGGAGGGGATTATTTTAAAGTGCTTTTTCTAGCTTGTTTATGTTTATTTGAATGTAAGTAAACAATTGAAAGGACAAATAGGAAAGGATGTAAACAGTGCAGGTTCAAGGTATTATTGCACTGTTTTTTTCTCCAAACAACTGGTCAAACCTGTGTGACATTTTGCAGATGCTTTTGTTTTGTTTGGCGATTGTTTATTACGAAAAATGTCAACTTGGATTTTATAATTCAAAGTTTTTGGTTGGTTGGGTTTTTGTTGCAGATTGTATTTTTGAGGTTAGGTGATGAAAACATTTTGGATGGATACGTTGAATACTGTTTGACAGGTGATTGTTTTTTTTTTTTCTAGATTTTAGGTTATATTTTTAATTGTTGTATTTTGTTTGTTAGGTTCATTCAATAACGATTTGCAATGATAGTTGTTGTACAGAGTTAATGTCATGGAACAGGAAAAAAAAGATATTTCATAGAAAAAGATGATTCAGAGATTTTAAAATAAGTGCGAAATAATTGGTTTGTTTTTGTTCTCACTTTGCAATGTTTATGAAAATTAATTGTTCATGTAAAGCAACCTTTATAATTTAACCTCCAGAAAACAATGAATGTCAGTCGCTGTTATTTCGTCTAATAAGGTTTGTTCGAAGCTTTTTAAAAGCAATTATGCAACCGACAATGAATATCGTTTATGTTTAATTTTTGTATACCATGTTCAAACGTTTACAGAATTTTTAATATATACAGTCAGGAGAACTAATACTTTAGTATAAAAAAGGCCAATATTTTTTATTGTTAATTATTCTTTTAATAAAAAACAAGTTTCTAAAACTTCCGATGAAAACTAATCAAGACAAAATAACTCAATGAAGGCAAATGTTCTATTTTGCAGAGACAAACAATTTAGATAAAAATTGAAATATCTTGAACTTTGCTATCGTAACCACAGTCAACGTCTAAATTGTCTATAAATATACGGAAAGTAAAAATTGTATTATTATCAGCTGAGGTAGATAGATAATGTTTAAATACATAAATAATTATCAATTTTCCTGCTTGCACTGAATAAAAATCCGTTATAACTGTCAGTTGATGAATTGCATGTCGCAAATACTGTTTAACCCGAGTTTAGTAACTTTACTCATCGTTCCACAATTGCAGTTTAATTTGGACACAGCAAAAAGGTTTAACTCAAAAAGTTTTCTCTTGCAGATGCTATCTCGATTTCTCGGAAAATCTCTATTTGAATTAAATTTGTTGCAAAAGAGTCACGCTGATCTGAAATATTATTCGAAGATGGCTAAATTCCAACTTCCTGTAAGGTTCTTGGGAAACGATAAATCCGTCTGGTAATTTTAGATATTTTAACAATAAATAACTTGTTTTTGTTATATGAAACGATCCATGAATCTCAATCGAGACGTAAATTTATAATTAAAATAGGTACGTCTGTGTGTACCTATCTGGCAATTAATAATTCAAATTTCAGGGTGGAATATATTCAGCTTGCCGCACAGTATAATCCAATTAATTTGGGACAAGGGTTCCCAGACTTTCATGCACCTGATAATGTAAGACAAGCTCTAGCTAGGATAACTACTGGACAAAATCCTTTGCTCAATCAATATACACGTGGATTTGTTAGTATATATAAAAATTTCATATTTTTTGGTTTTTTTGTTGTTATCTTATAATTCTACAATTCAGTATTAAAATTCAATTATCTTTTAGGGTCACCCCAGACTAGTAAATGCCTTAGCCAAATTGTATTCCAAAGTTCTCGGACGAGATTTGAATTCCATGACTGAAATACTTGTAACCACTGGAGCGTACGAGGCTCTATATGTTGCCATTCAAGGACACACTAGTCCTGGAGATGAGTGGATCATTATAGAACCATTTTTTGATTGTTATGCTCCTATGGTCAGAATGGCAGGGGGTATACCTAAGTTTATTGCTTTGAAACCAGTAAGTCAATTTTTATAGACAAAATCTGATACTATTATTTTCAAGATAAAATTAATTTCTTACATTTATATAGAATAAAACTAGCGGAGTTATAAGTTCTGGAGACTGGGTTCTAGATAAAAAAGAACTCGAAGGACTGTTCAGCAACAAGACCAAAGGAATTATTGTCAACACTCCGCACAATCCAATAGGAAAAGTTTTTACTATGGAAGAATTAACTCACATAGCTAACTTGGCTAAGAAATGGGATTGTCTGGTACTAGCGGATGAAGTTTACGAGTGGATCATTTATGAGCCCTACAAACATGTTAGAATAGGTACACACCTATAGGATACCTTTTATCGATCAAAAAAACATGAAGACAACATTAATTTGATTTCATTCAACAGCAACTCTCCCCGACATGTATGAACGAACAATCACAATTGGCTCGGCGGGTAAAACATTTAGTTTAACTGGATGGAAAATCGGATGGGCTTACGGACCTGAAAATTTGTTACACAATTTAAAGGTAGTGCACCAGAATTGCGTTTACACTAATGCCACGCCTACTCAGGTAAAAAAAGTCATTTTGATTGTCATTCAAAGAATAAAAATTATTTATTAGTGAGATATTGAACATTGGAAATCTTATTTAGGAGGCACTGGCGGTGGGTTTCGAGGAAGAAATCGAAATTTTTGGCCAAGAGAATTGTTACTTTATGAGCCTGTCGAAAGAGTTACTTCCCAAACGAGATTACATGGCAAAGTTTTTGACAGAGGTAGGAATGTCCCCGACGGTACCAGAAGGAGGCTACTTTATGATCGCAGACTGGTCTTCTTTGGCAAACAAAGTTAATTTGTCGGAAGAAAAAGATGCGTATAAGGATTACAAATTCACAAAGTGGATGACAAAGAATATTGGAGTTCAGGGTATACCTACTTCTGCATTTTACAATGATGAGCATAAACATTTGGGCGAGGATAATGTTCGGTATTGTTTCATGAAGGTAATGAAAAATTCAATAAAATTATATTTCGTGTTAAAATTTAAACTGGCGTAATATTGAAAAGTTGGACATTATTTTCTTTTGCAGACGGATGCAGTCTTAGATAAAGCAGCTAAAACTTTACTGAAATGGAAATCATGAACATTTTTTTGTATTATTTTTGGCAACGAATATTATCGGTGCTATGCAAAATATGAATGATAGATTGTATAATTAACATTTATAATGTAATTATAATCACATGAGACAAATTACGTTCCGATAAGGAAAAACCGTGTGGTTGATAATGAATATATATATATATATATACTTGTTGAATATATTTTCAAATAAATTGTTTTCTCATAAATTTATAATTTTTAACAACTTATTATACAAAGGATATCGCTTAAAAATTTACATTTCATTTTATTGATTTAAATTCAAGAATAGGTGGTGGCATGTCTTCTATTATGGTTTTCTTTTGTTTTTATTATTTTTTTACTGACTCAAAATTAAAAACTTTTATTAAAAAATTTATAAAAATATTGAAAAAAAAAAACAATATGAATATATAAAAAAAATATTATAACAATTTATTTCGGATTAAGTTTCAAAATTGTTTAGTGTTTCCATTATTATGGATTACGTTCGATGGGCCAATGTGAATCTCGACAGGCCCGTGACAAAAACTGTTAGAGTAGGTTACATAACGAAATAGAAAAATTTATATTATAGAGCAACAGATATTGCAATAAAACAATTAATTTCATTTTCACAGAACATTGATGAACTCAGAAAGCACAACTTGATTCAGTTCAATAATAAAGGGATTGAATGGGCTGAACACATTTGCAGGTAAAAACAATATTAAAATTAAAAAAAAAAAATTAAATTAAAAATTAAATTTAGTTCACAAAAAATATTTAAAAAATTGCATCTTAAGTGCAATGATAAAATGAATCAAGTAAAATTAAAAAATATAGAAATTATAAACGTTATATTTAAGATTTAGGAACATGAAAAAAAAATTGATTTCGAAATCAGTAAATTAACAAACGGTTAAAAAAAGAGGAAAGAGGTGAAGACGAACATCCGCTGTAATAGATCACTATGTCGAGTTCCGAATCGTTATAAATAGGCGTTTCCTCAAATAACATTATTCTTTACTAAAAAAAAAAAAAGAAAATAAATATGATCGTAATTAATTTTCCTGACAACATTTCGAGCACGTTCCAGTACAACTGCGATTGCAGAGCCGCGCATCCTTTCGAAGGATTCTTTCCTTATAAGTATAGAACCTTGCACCGAAAAAACGAGGTGACAAGTAAAAGCGACAAACAAGGAGCGTTGCAAAATTCTCAACCTAGGACGAGCCAAAACAAAAAAATTTAATTTCCCTTTTACAATCTTAAAAACTTCGATTCTCCAATTTTGTATCTAAAAAATTTACATACACAGATACGAAAATTTTTCTCCATTAAAGTTTTGTTATCTTGCAATTATAATTTCCAATTGTTCAATTGCAAGGTAAAAAAAAATGTTGCAAAAAAAGTTGTCAATGCAAAATGATATTCGGTCGTATTGTATATATTAACTTAAAACAGCTGGTACAATTTAAAAAAAATTCTGACATTTCTTATAAACCATTTTTCCTGCAAAAATTGCATGAAACAATTCTTAAAATTCAGCTAATTATTGAATAAATGATGAACAAAATTTATAAAAAAAAAACGAGATATACATTTCAATTTTCATTTACAACTAATAGGTATTTCAAAAAATTTTACTTTTCTCAAGAAGTATCTTAAAATTGACAATTTTGCAAAAGTATCAAAAATCGATATAGGATTTTGAATGGAGAAAGGGGGGGGGAAGTGAGAGAGGGGGATATTTTATTGAATCGAAGGTTGTGAATGCTGCGAGCGCGTACTCCGCATGTGCTCGGTTACACACGTCAGAGCTGTGTGCGTGTGCGCAAGCACGCGAGTGACAGCAGCACAGCAGAGTGGAGCGCGCGTAATGTCGTAGATCTAGTTGGTAGTGACAGTGTCGGTGCGCGCATTGTCGCGGCGATGCTGGATTGCCGCCCGTGAACTACGATGTCCCGTTCGAGATGTGGCAGGATCCAGCTGAAACGTCGTTTGAGAGCGCGCCCGATGCGTAAGTTGCACAATGACATCGATCGATCCGACACTCGCATCACGTCTAGCCTAGCTATCTGCCCGAGCTATCTTCCTCTTTCTTTTTTTATTTGCACACTATAAATATAACAGAGAGCATGTCCCGCCAGAAATCACCAGCCATAACAAAAAACCAAACCACCAATTCGTCTCGTCGTTTGCAACCAAACGTCCCTGTCCTTTTCGCTCTTTTTTCGGACACCTTTTTTTCTAACGATCAGGGTCAAGGGGTGGAATAAACGGGCTGCATGATGATTCACTCTCCTAATCCCTGTAAAATGTGCCGAGAGCTGACGATGCATTTTGTGCATCCGTGAAAAATAGTTCCTTTTTTATTTATTTTTTGTTTCAATTATTATTTTATTCTTAACAAAAATATCAAGTTTTTAATTAAAAAAAAAAGACAAGCTTTATTTTTGTTTCTTTTATTTTGAATTGATTGATTTGAGCGCAATTAAAATAACAACATGACAATTAAATTTGACAAAAATAATGAAATGAAAAAAAAAAAAAAAAAAAGAAAAATGTTTAATTAAATTGTCATTGATTTGTTGTTCTGTATTATATAAAAGCCAACATTTTGTGTGTGTTAAATTTGACAATTAAAACCAAGCCATGATCGAACTTCACCGTTACAAAACGTGAAAGTTTAGAACACCCATTTGATGATGCAAATTTATTTTGGCTCCGATCCCTCTAATCGCATTACCATAGGCACTTATTATCATGCAGATGAAATATGTAAAACAATGGCCGAACGATTTTGAAAATTTGCCATTGTATCAATGAACATTTTCTATTAAGCTCGTTATCAGAAAAAGTGTCATTTACTCGCTACACGCGACATTGAATCTCATTCAATACTGCTTCCCGTTAATTACTCATTGTGCGCTCAATTCATTGCTCATAAACACTGCTTTGCTAACGAATTGTCACGTTTGATTGCACTTTACATTGTTGCGCAGGATCAATTTAATTATCATATTTTTTTTGTTTCGCCTTCCTCTCTATTCGCTACAGTGAACTTCAATTAGAATTGATCTTTTTTTTTGTTGTCCTCTGAATTGTTCCTGTGGGAAATGAATTTACGGATCGATTCTGTTGGTTACAGCAAAGGTGACGAGATCCAGAAACTGAGCGTCATACAGTCGTTGCCAAATTTGTTAGCGGGAGACGCACAGTCATGCATCAGCAAAGTATTACCGAAGATGCAGCAGAGCCTGCCCACTGCATCGGTGGAATTCCACATAGCCGCATCGGCTGCATTCAAAACGATCCTGGAACAAAAATTAGTTACCCAGACGATATTCACACAATTATTCCTCCAGAGTATTCTAAGTTCTTTGGACAACAAAGATTTTGGTAAGTTTATACTTAGATGAATTCAAAAATAGAAATAATAAAATTATAGAAAATAAAATTAATAAAATTGTACTCAAATTTGTTTCCTAGTTATTTCCCATTATTGGTTAACAACATTACTGGACGTTATCGAACTTTTATCCGTGGACGCTGTAGAACAAGAGGTAAATTTTACATCCAAAATTTTATCTAACTGATATTATTGTTATTATTATTTTTTAATTGAATCGTAACTGATGCAAATTTTGAACGAATTTGGAATTTTAGATTCTTCCAGTAAGCATAAACAAAGGACAATTATCTCAGCCTATCAGAAGTCGAGTGATGTGTTGTAAATTACTTGGTAAAATTTCCACTCGACTGAATTCTATAACGTGAGTATGAGAAAATGTTCGAGCAATTGAAATATAAGAAAACTACTCAAAATGAAAATGTGCTTTGATCTAAAATTGTATCTTGTACTTTTTAGAATAAAGAAAGAAGTGTTGCCGACAGTGCTGTCACTCTGTCAGGATGTGAACAACGAGGTTCGAGCTTGTATATGTTCGCAATTATGTTACGTTGCCGAGGGATTGGAAGCAGAGTCGACCAAGCAAATTTTGCTTCCTTCCTTGGTGGACCTGGCCAGTGACGAGGATGCTTTCGTTCGGAAGGAATCTGTCCCGACAATAGTCGCTTTGCTGCCTCAGCTTCAACTGGGTAAACTGGAGTTTCCCTTCAAAAAATTGTATAACACCATGAGGAAACAATTTTAGACATTATCTAATCACTTTTTTATTTGTAATTACAGATACGATAACAGGAATCATCATACCGCTTGTCAAGAAAATCTGCGACAATGCTCTCAAGTCTGATGATGATGTGATCTGCGTAGTTGCTAAAGAATATGGAAAACTTGCTATTGGTCTTGAAAGTAATTTGGTTTACTTAAAGTGAATGTATGATATTGATTTTTCATTCAGAGAACTCAATACGATTTTTGTTTTCAGAACACTTGAGTGGGGAGGAAAAGATGTGGTTTGTCAAGTACTATGAACAAATATCGAAAATGGGCAGTCCAACTATGGACAAGGAAAATCCGTCAACTCAAGACTTTCTTATTCTTGTAAGAAATTGTAATTATTGAATTATAAAATTTGTATTCAGAACATTTTCAAGACATTTTTTCGTGTGTTTTCATACAACACATTGCAATATTTTCACATTTTTACCTTTTTTTCTATTTTATAGGCAAACAAATCAGACCTTTTCATAAGGTACATTGAATGTCGGAAGAATTGTGCAATTAATATCCCTGCAATGCTTACTTTTGCTTCAAAAACTACAGAAGGTGCAAATGTACTTCTTCCAACTCTTACGGAATTAGCTGGTGATCCATATTTTTTGGTCAGAAAGACCATAGGAGCTTGCATTCATGAAGTTAGTTTTTATTTTACAAAAGAAAAGATCGAATTTTTGCATTTCATTATTGTATATATAAATAAACTATTTGTCTTCTGTTTTAGATATCAGAAATCATGAAATCACGCTCTGGCTTGATCAAAGCTGAGTTGATCAAACTGCTGAATGACGATAGCCAAGAAGTATTACAAGGACTAGTGCCAAACTTGACAAGGGCGTTGGAAAATTTGATGCATAATCAGACCAACAGTCCTGGTTATGTAAGGCTTCATAACAATATTTACAAAGTTTCAATGCACATAATAAAAACAAAATTTCAATGCAATGTAATGATTATAATTTGATTTCAGGACTCCAACTCAATGCCGATTTGCAAAGCTCTGATGAAGTGCGAGAACGAAATAGCAAACACCAACGATTGGAGATTGTCAGCTCTGATGTGGGCGCAGCTGGAAATATTGCCAAAGCATTTTTCAAGTGATGTTATTTATAAATTCTTCGTACCTGTAGCTCATAACAGAATTTTAAATGCGGTAATTATCAATTCAAAATTTTGTTGTTCGTTCTCGTAACTAAAAAAGCGTTCATTTGAAAAAAAAATCCAATCTTCAATTTTCAATTCCAGCGACCATTACCAGTTCGATTAGCAGCCGGCAGAACGTTACTAATTTTCCTACGTTACAACTTGAAGTCTCAACAGCGATTAGAAATTCGAAACAAAATGTACTTGAGTTTGGCCAATAACAACAATTGTTACGTTCGAATGTTGTATTTGAGGATCATGGAAGAGGCCATGACAATATTTTCGTCGCATTATATGAAGGAGCATTTTATCACCTCGATACTGGCTATGCACGACGATCGAGTCGCTAATATTCGTCTGAAATTGACAACAATGTTGCCTGTTCTTCGAAAAATTCTTCGCCTTCCAGCCGATAAAAAATTTATAACAATTATTGAAATGGCAGTGAGAACATTGAATCGACAAGAACGGGACAGGGATGTTCTAAATGCTTTAAAAACTGTAGCCAAGGAACTCGAAGAGATCCAACAGGACGTCATAGAAGATCCAGAAGATCGTAAAAAATACGACGAGGAAGTCAAACTAGCTGGTACAAGCAGTGCCAAGGGAATAAGTTCGCCACCTGGTACTTCAGGACTGCCTAAAAAACATCCTCCTGCACCAAAACTCTGTGAGTATTTTTATTTTATAAGTTACAGTCTATAAGTTGAACTTGAACATAATTTTTTCTTTTAGCTACCATCTCTGCTAAGACCTTTGAAGATCTCTCGGCCTCAAAACCTACAAGGCAGGGCAGCCTACATTACACGTCTCCTAGTTCGAGGTAATAAATTCAGTTTTTTCTATTTAATATCAAAATTTAAAACATTCTGAGTGACTCAAATTTATTTTCAGTACACCATCCACTCCCAAGGAAAGTTCATCTGTTGGTACAACAGGATTCGCCGAAAAGCCCAAGACCACGGGAATTCGTCGTGAGTATCATGGAAAATACATTAGTTTAATCATTCAATCGTTTAATTTTGAATTTGATATTAAACATTTATTCGCTTTTATTGCAGCTCCCACATCTCTGCGTTACGAAGGGCCAAAAGCGAGGTAAATATTTGTTTCACATTCGCATAGCAAATTACTAATATCCACTCAGCTTGCTTGTCATGGTCTAATAAGTAGATTAGAAAAGAATTCTGGTTGAATCCGGATTCTTAAAAGCGTGTGCTTGCAGCTCGTCCAGTTTTGACTTGACTACTAACTGGACCAGGCTTACGTCTAACAGCATGTTATTAAGCCAGCCTTGGGAGCCCCTGCGTTACTCGTCCAACGAGACAAACACTAACTCGAGCGCGACTAACAACATGAGCATGACAGACGCCCTCTACAAGGACTACCTGTCGAGCATGCGAAGTTCCTGCAAATGTTACAGCCTCGACGGCGTGCTGAATCGGTCGGGCGAGGACAAGCCGAGTCACTCGCGATTTGACAGCTACAGCAGCCTTTTTTCCGCTTTCACCTGCCCCACGGGCTCGAGCTCGACGACGACAAGCTCGCCGTCGAGCGAGAACCGTCGCGACGTGCTGCACAACTTGTTACTAACTCGTAACCAAAAGGACTCGTTCACGAGTCAGAGCCACTACAATCCCTACTGGGCTTTCAGTTCGATGCCAACGTTGCCGGGAACTCTGATGGACAAGGAGTTCATGGTGGACGCAGGGATCAGCATCCCTCAGATGACCTCGTCACAAAGCGTTTCCAAAATTCCGAGCTTCGACTACCAACAGAACCAGCAGCCCTGGAGCAGCTCAGACCAGTCGAAAGAGAGCAACTTCGAGAGCAAAACAAGGTGGTCAAAACGATACTCCATGGAATACGAGGACAGCATGAAACAACGGACCAACAAGGACAAAAGTATGGACAAGAATTACATCGACTACGAGGACGGCTTAACCAGAAACAACTGCTCGAAGATGTCCTTTGCGAGCATGGTACGAACCAAGATGTACGGCGAGTCCAACAATCTGAACCGCACCAACTCCGAGAGCGACAAAAAGAGGTTGAACAAAGACGGAATGATGCAGAATCGAAACGGCCAGAGTTCCAAGAGACACTCGATGAACTTTGGCTACAAGCCGCCGCAGACCGAGGCCGAGTCCAAGCTCAAGAGGTATAGCATCGAAGTTGCCGACTACGCCAAACCCAGGCTCCAGAAACGCTGCTCCACTTGGGACTTCAATCACAACCACGAGGTCAGCACGATTCCTGTGCGCACCGGGCAGCCCTTCACCAGCAGAACTGCGCCCGCCACCCGGGCCTCCAGCCCCATCTCCTTCGCCTCCATGCTCCGACACGGCCTGGACGCAGGCGCCAGCAGCGATGCAGACAGACACGAGCCGGACCAGAGGCTCAGCACCAAGTTCAGTTCGAGCGAAGAGGAGATCGACAAACTCTGTCACAAGCTCATGCAGGGACATCCCTCGTCGCTCAGCAGGGGCCGCGAGAGCCGTCTCCCCGTTAGGATTCCTAGAAAGAAGATTTAATCTAAAAAGCCAGCCCTTGGTTTGTTTTTAGAATCTTGAAGCATTTTTAGCTTAAAAAGTGCCGTGCTTACGATTGTTCGTTCGCAATATTGTTCTCGACGTTTTTGTGATAAGTTTGCGTTACTTCGTTTCGAATTCGTTTGAACTTTTTACTGTCCAATTTCAACTTTGAATTGTATCAAGAAAGTGAATCGATGTTAATTGGAATCGAAGCATCCACTTGGACGCGATACGAAAGAATCATTATCTATTTTTCATAGTCAATAACTAGTTTGATGGATGAAAAGAAACCCTACAAGAGCAAAAGATTGCGGTATTATATATAGTTCCACTTTCTTGAGTTCGTTGCTAACTTGAGATCTAACATGATGAATATTGTAAATGGACTATTTCGATCAAGGGAAATTTGCTTCGCTGATCGAATGAGGCCGCGAATGTTATAACTGAAATCAGAATGAAAGTTATAAAAAGAAAACATATATACACTTAAAGAAGAGACACACAATTAGATGTCGCTAGATGAATTAGTTCGTATGGCAATCCATAGTGCCATAATTGCATTTAACTCAAAAGTTCTGGAATAACGTTTAATGATTGGTTTTGTCAATGAATCTTACGGTATTCATTTATTGGATGTAATTTTATTCAGACAAGTGCCACGAACTCGTTTGTGCTTGAAAGTCTTTAATTGATATAAATGTATAAAACAGGGTATTTATAAGATGGTTTTCGAGAAATAAAAAGAAAATAAAACACTGTCAATGATTTTTGACAAAATTGCGAGATGAAACACTTTCGGTTCCGTCGTTTATACTTTCATCGAAAAGAAAGATTGTTCTAATTAGAAAGGCTGCTAGTATAAGAGAGTATTTAACGTTTGTAAGTCAAAAGTGAAAAAAGTGCAAAAAAAGAAAACCAAATTTATTTTATTTTTTTTTTTTTTTTAGTATAGTGTTAATGAGAAAATATTTATTGCGAATGAGATATAAACTCCGAATGTATTTTCTGAAAAATTTGGCCTACGATTCGTTATTTGAATGCAAATGTCTACGACCAGTTACTTAAACAAAAAAGTCTATCCAGAATTCTATCAACTTTCAATGTTGTCTAAGAACGAAAAACTCCTTATTATATATTTTTTGTAAAAAAAACAATCGTAATCGCTAATTGAGGTGTTAAAAGATGTTTGGTATGAGTTATTACGAACATTAATATATTCAGAACTTATAGTATGAGTGTAAGTGCGTGGTTAAGAAATATCTAACTGAACCAAACACTCGATCGGACCAATTTAATCTCCATTAGAAGCGTTAACTTGTGCTTCATATCACCAGGCATTTAGCAAGTATTTAGACTGCGCAGCTTAATTTCCAAACTAAATATTAAACTATCGTTTCAATGCATTCGCGCAGAGGCAAGCGTTCGAGTGCGCCAGTTAAGAAGAGGAAATCCAAATGAGTGCGTGGCTCGGAACTAAAACTGGTAACCAGGTTCCAGGGAGAAATGTCAAAACCTAATCAATCGGTACGTTCAGCTAAATCCAACAAAATCAATTAAAAACGAACAATTTTAATGTGACCTCAGACTTGACATTTCGCCTGAAATAAAGCGACACCCTTGTAAAATATATGAGTAGTCATAGATTTATACGTATCCGGGTAACAAAGATAGATGTTATTTATTGATTGATCGATTGATTTGCAGCTATTGCAACTAATTTGTCAACATGCCTTGAAGAAAACAAAATAATACAAAGGAAGCTATTTTGTGTGCGAGCTGTTTTATAAAGAAGCTATTTTTGTGAGAGACGAAACGTACAGAAAGGAGTGAAGCAAAACAAAAAAAAGTATAGCTACTAATGTACTTAGCAGATGTTAGTTGAGAGTAAGAAAATATGTTATTGATTTACAGATGCCTAAGATATTCGATTGCACTGAAAACAAAAAATCCACTGTTAGAGCGTTGCAGTAGAGAGCGCATCTCACCTTTAGTCCCTATTCGAAACTGCGACCAACGATTGAGAACCTATAGCTATTCAGACGTACACGTGACGCTTATCTTCATCGAGTGCTGAGATGTCGGCTGTTATTTTTGTATAGAAAAAAAAATCTGCGAACAAAGCTAAGACAAATTTCGTGCCAGAGAGAAAGAAATTATGACGCGTTACACTGTGCTAATCGTCGACTGTTGCATTACACGAAAAAAATAAAGAAAATTAAAAAAAAATCTCTAAATGATATTACATTGTTGAAACAACGGAAATATGCGTTTATATATAATAATTCTATTTATGTACACCTCGATAACTCTCGTACCATGTAATAATACAGATACCAACCTTGGTCAGATTTCTTTCAGTGTCTGTGAAACGATACTTTGTCAAAATTCACATTCGAGTCATTGTCACATAGATGTAAAACTATTGTTTACCTACCTGAGAAGTTTGGTATCATTTTAAGAGGAACAGTATTAAAGAAATAGTTTCTGTTTTGTTTCAACTTGTCAAATTTGGGTGCATTTTTTGGGGCCTGAGTTTTTACAATCAGGGTAACTTCTCAGCAGGTGGTGCATCGCCAGTTTTGTAATTTGTTTGAATGAGTTATGTGAATCGACTCTGTGTAAGATAATTGAGTTCTACGTAGAGACGTTTTGTACCATGTGAGATTGATTCAGTTCCGAGTACTCATAGATGTATATTTTGTTGTTACATTTGAAAAAAAATTAAAGAGTACTATTTTGAGTTTGAACAAAAGACTTTTCTTAATCCCCCCACTGAAACTAAATTCTTTTTAATATTTCAATAAAAAAGAATTGTAAGGTATACTTTTAAAGAGTTGTTAATTTCCATTTAAACAATTTAATAACAAACGACTGATTAATTTGGGATGAAAGAACTTGAATGATGCTATGAAACTTTGGGAGAGTATTGATTTTGATTTATCAGACACCCAGCATTGCGTCTATCAGCTGGAATAAAAAATGTAATGACAGGGTGTTGCTCAGTGAGATGTCAAATATCATTGGGACCATTCTGATGTAGTACAATGGCTAATCGTGTGCACTCGAATAATGTACGACATCACGTAAATGCACTAAAACCGTATTATAACTTTATTATACCAATTCACGGAGTTTCAAAGATTTAATCATTTGAGATTTATTTGCATGTTTCATGGCAAAATCAAGATATTAAAATGTGCAAACTAAAGAAGTTGTTCACTTTTTTTATACACAAAATAGATGCATGTTATCTGTAATCTTTTATCCGTGCAATTTTATCTGATATATATGATGTTTCGATTTACTTCCTGTTCCCGACTTGATGAAAGAACAATGTTTAATCTTAAAAATTTTATTTAATCCATTAACGCTGCTGAGCAAACTTATTGAGAATCACTTTTATCAACATAGTTTGAAACATCATTCCGTTATTCTGATTCGATAACATTGACACTGTGCAAACAACATGAATTAACAAAATTTGCATTAATCAAATCCAGTTGCAAGATCAAATTTAATGAAAATTGCGAAGCGTCAAATTGCAAGCACTCAAATGAATTTGATTAAACAAATTTATCTGGCCGACCAATTAGTTACATCCGAAGTGTGAATTGTACATTTTATTGTTGTATTTTATTTAAAAATTTTTTTTTCAACGTGCAATCGCAGTGGGAAATAAAAATAGAAAAATCGTGTGCGACGCCAACTGAAATGTTGCATCGATTTTCCCAAGGGTCTTCACCGACTAAAAAGAGATAAAAATTGCGATCAAACAAAAAGTTTGAATATCGTACAATGAGCAGCGTAAAAAAAAGTTGAGATTCAAAAATTCATGATGTCTTTTTTTTTAGATCTCACTTTTTATCACTCGCGAAACTTTTCCACGGTGGCGCGGAAACGATTTAACGTTTCTTCAAAGTACTGGGGCTGTTAAAAAATCAATAACACGGTTTTTCAATTAAGCAAATTTCAGAGGAAAAATATTCGTTGCAATAACAACGTTTGAAGTTATAAAAGGAAGTATTAACTTCAAGTTTCAGATCAACGAAAAAATCTAAATTCAAATTCTTTCTGAAGTTACGCCATCTATTGAAATTTATTTCACTGGGTGAGACGGACAGTCGAGTGTCCAATCTCCAATTGCTCTTGTTTTTCAGTGTATCGTAAATATAAACACATGACAATTGCTCCTGGCGAGCCGCAGCTTTTGCTCTTATCATTTGATTATAATTTAATTGGACTTGATAAAGAGACACAAAAGGGGTGCATAAAAAATAACTCTTCTAAAAGCAATTATGGGATATTAAAAGTATGACAGGAATAAAAAAAAGGTAATAAACGACACTGCTTATAGTTTGGAACGCACTTTTTTTTATTTATTTTCTACTCTACAACTGTATGAGAATCAAGACTTGCACTACTACAATGTTGAATAATATATTAAATGATTTGCTTCTCGTTATACGCGGCTCTTGTCCCCAGAACAACCTGGCTCGTTTCAAAACTCCTTCACAAGTTTTTTTTTATAAACTTTTGCATGCCCTATAATAGTCAGCAGTTAGATTAACTGCTCCTTAATTAGGTTTCCCTTTTTTTACATGTCAACAGTGGGGGAGTAAAAAAGAGCGCAGTAAAAAAAATTCAAGATGAATATTCAGTTGTAAGATAATTCAATAAAACTGTCAATACCACATTTTTCAGAACATTTCTGTCGTATTTCCTCCTGATTCTGGATTCGAATTTTCGTTTTCTTTTGCTTTTATCATGGGTGTCTAAATGTATTTACAAAGTCAACGCTGCGCAACTGAACAAGGGCCGTGATAAACTGAACAAAAAATGGTTTCGTGGTAGACCCACTATTTACACAGATGTCGTACATTAACATAACAAAGTATGTGTCCTGCTTTGTCAAGGGACCTGAAGTGACAATGAGGATGTCGTCGAACTTTTCACCTTCATCTAGTTCACCATTTTTATATCCGCAATGTGTCAGTTGTACAGGAAAGCAAATTTTATTGTATCGAAGAAAGAAAAAAAGATATAATAAAATGAAAAAATATTTTATTTTTTTGGGACTGAAGAATGAATGGAAATTTCAACCGAGTTTGCATAATTGAATGAACTAAAACGTAACTTAAATTTCGTACGCGGAAAATAAGTTTTTTAAGTTTGAACATTTGCAAAAAGAGTGTTACCAAAGTAACGAAAACTGCCTGGCGAAAACAAAAAGAAGTTAACGAAGATTTGCTATCGTGTATAATGAACCGGAGTTTTCATAACATTAATTATTGCTCGCGAGAAAAGGGGGGGGGAGAGTTAGCAATCTTAGAGGAAACCTTTTTACAATGTACTTTTATATGTACAATGAAAAATTGTTCGACTGGATCGGTGCCAAAAGCATGAATGATCTATCACCCAGCATGTCACGCAGATCTCTGCACGTATAATTTATGTACAAACTCGACTGTTGCAACTCAATAACACTTGGCATCCTTATCCGCTACAAAATCTACTCTACTGGATATGATTCCTTGCACTCCGCAAAACATTTGATTTTCAAGTCCGTTGTAAGTGTCCGTTTCTTTGATTCCTGTTACTGTATTTTGTTTGATTGTTTTTTTGTTTTAATTTCATTTTGATGTACTTTCTTAACACCTAACTCTCTTATCGCAATTCCATTTAGCCCTAATGATTATCGTACGAATAAATAATTTAATAAGTTAATTGTATACTTTTTTTGTTACTCTTTTGCAATCACAAACAGGCCTTTGTTTCGATGCTAATATAAATTTTCACTTGACAAATAATTTTTCCTGTTATTCGAATTTCCTAGCTTGTATTTTTGAGTTGCAAGATGGTGTAAACATTGTGAACTAATTTAACGTGGAAGAATTTTCTTATCGCTATTTCGAAAGCTATGTGAAAATGATGATTCAATTCAAGTGTTGGGAAACCGATATCAGCATTACGAACTTATCTCGTCTTATTCAAATCATGTAACTATCTCATTGGTATCGAAACATTTTTTTTTTTTTTTTTTTGATAAATTCAATTACAATATAATAAATATTAAAATAAGCGTAAAATTTGAAGTATAAAAAAGAAGAACAGTGTTAGTGGGTCTGACTTAGATTTAATTTTTCAGTTCCGATGATGAGTTGTGATTGGTGAGCACGGTCAAGTGGTCGATCTTCCGGTACATTTTTATCAGGGACAACTCGTTCGCTTTCTGAAATTGCGTTCGAGAGGTTGCAGTACTTTCAAATCTGCGCGCATGTACGAGTGATTTTCCGACGGAAAAGTGTGACGAGGACTTACGAGCACGCTGCGATGAAGTACACATTTTGTGAGACGATCAAGACCAGCAAAAAACTGCTGAGGAAGAAGATGCAATTGGTTTTAAATAATTTGAGCCAAGAGGATCGTCGGCGACAATCAGAAGCAGTGCTACGAGAATTGACACGCTTGCCGCAGTACCAGAACAGCCAAACGGTTTCTATTTATCTCAGCATGGACGATGAAATCAATACCATCCCCATCATCAAGAACATGTTCAAAAATGGCAAAGAAATTTTCATCCCTAAATTCAAAGGTACTAAAAACTTTCAATCATTATGAAAAAATAAGTTTAAAAGTATAAATAAAATAATTATGAAAAATTATTTAGTTTTTTTTAGTTCAAAAGTTCTTTTTCTTCCATTAACTGTAGATCAACATGTACAATTGTAATCAATTATACTGTTTACAAATGTAAATATTATTCGAGTTATGTGCAATTAGAATTTGTAAGTTAAAACAGTTATTTTCACGTTTGTGCAGGTCTTTGCATTTCAATTACCATAGTTTATCTACTATGCGAGTGCAAATGTTTGTTGGCTTAATAGATGACATTTTGATAGACCATCAAGCCACAAATTCTAATTCAACAAAGAACATAAACAAGAACAACAAATATTTCTTTATCCAGAAACAAAAATTGGATTAAAAAATTGGTTTTACCATTACAAGTTCAATTTAATCAAACTGATGAAACAATTGAAAATTGATTTTGAATTCAATCTCGGTGCAATTTTAAATTAAAAATGGAAGATAAATTGGTTATTATAAATTCAATAAATCGTTTAAATTTGTTAGAATCAAAAATTGCAATTTCACGGAAAGAGAAGACCACGGATTAATGAAAAGAATGTTTGATCGACAGGTAAAATGATGGAAATGGTGAAGCTGTATTCAATGGAAGATCACGAGCGACTGCCAACGACGAAGTGGAATATCAAGCAGCCCGCGGACAATGATATACGAGAAAGCGCCCCGGACTCTCGGCTGGATTTAATTTGCCTGCCCGGTCTGGCTTTCACGAAATGCGGCAAGCGATTAGGTCACGGCATGGGTTACTACGACAAATACTTAAATATGTACGTGTCAACTCAACGCCACCGGCCTTACCTCGTGGCTCTGGCGTTCACCGAACAATTACTCGACGACGTTCCGACCGACCAGCACGATTTCAATCTTGACTTGGTGCTCACCGAGCACAACTCCAACTCAAACTGACGAGCTCGAGGACCGTCACCGCGAGAGCAAACTTGTTGATCCCTGTGTACACCATTTTGCAGCTAAAAAGAGGAGGAGAGGCTCTTTGGCACGCGAAATTATGCAATTAAACCCTCGTCGATTGAGCAAATACCAAAATTTAGGATCGTTTCAATTTTCTTTTTTTATTATTATTATTAATTTTTTTTTTTTTTTTCATTAAAAAAGTTCTAATTTGTAATTTACAAGTAGGATAATTAATTGTAAATTTGACTAGTCAGCGTACAAGCTATCGTCGTTTTGGCGTCAAACAAACGGGATTGGTTTAAATTATAACAAACGATGGAACGCACGTCGGAGTACACATTTTCGCTGCTCGCTTTGACGTGCCTCCTCCCTTTGACGCGCAAAAACAAAGTTGCTTATGCCAATACATTCGCTACTCTACGCGCTCGCCATATCGACCTAATCTACCTCATATTCCTATGCGCTATAAATATTTCATCTCGAAGACTGGGGTGAAACGAAGAGGGGTGGGATAAAAAAAAGATTACAAAGCTCCTCTCTCTCGTGATTAAGGCTCTTGCGTTACATTGCTTTCGTCATTGTCACATCTCTCGAATCGACGTGCGCTCAACTGGTCAAACGCTTTGTCGACGAAGAAACAAGAAGGTTTACAAATTGTCATGCACACTGTTTGCAGCTACACAAGACTCCCCTTGACCGGGCTCTCTGAGTGCTCGTCCAAAGTCACTCGAAGCTCGTAAGAAGTCGCTCGTTGCTTGTTGCGCTTTAGCAAAATATCAGTCTGTACATATACCCGGTACACACACACACGCTCATAAGCTCGGCAGACTCTTTGACAAACACAAAACGCACTCTCGCTTGCGTTACTTTGATTAGCAGTCGGTAATTGATTCGCGATACAAATAACGATTCAAGTTTTTGCGAACGTTTCTCAGTCTCGTCGTAATACTAATGCTCGTTCAACCCTTTAAGTGTTTTTTTTACATTTCTCTTGTGAGATTCAAATTAATATACAACTGCCAATCATGAATCATGCAATTCAATGTACGATATTTAAGGAACAATTTTGATTTGAATTGTTGTCAAAAGCAAACGAGAGAAATCATTTATGATCACTCAAAGGGTTAATACGCTCGAAATTACAATTTTCTTTATTGTACCTTGATACCTTTTATATACTCATATACGAAATAGATTTTGTAAATGAAATCCTTCGATTACAACATTTGTGAAGTTTATAGATCTCGCGTTACTTATGATGGACGATGTACCTGGACGTGAAAAAATTTTTTTTTCTTTCTCATGCTTTACATTTGCATTGTACAAACGTTTCGATCGCTTGATTGATGGTCATTTAATGTTAAAGTGCGCTTTACTGCGAATAGTCATCGAATTCGAAACGTTGTAAAGGCGCGTACACTCGCGTACAAATGTTCCTGCTATATCGATTGAATTGTGCTCACCGCAATCAAAGTCACAGTCACATTTATCTCAATTAAAAATTGTCCATGGATCATTAAAATTGTGAAAATCCCTGTTTTTATATCTCACCATTCACACAATAAAATTGTATTGTATAATAGTTTATAAAACTTCTAAAAATGTTCTTTCCTTTTTTTATTCATTCCAATAAAGAATTTTCACGAAATTGCGACTTTTGTACCCAACTGTACTAGGTGTTCAATAAAACTGACGACAGTCGAAAAATTGTACAAAAATTATCTCTTGTCATTTTATAATATAATAATTGATTGTTTTTTTTTGTTCTCTGTCCGCGTATCTCACAGCTCGGCAAAGTTGTTTGCGAACAAATTGCATTTCGCAGTGAAATAACAAAAGTATTTCATTTCCCAGAGGTTTTTCCCACCCGGAGGGAAACTCTTCTTCGAGTTTTGATTCGCTCTCATTGGCAAAAGTTTGATAAGAAATGGGATTTATCAATGTTCCGAGTGGATTTTGATTTTGATTGTAAAATATATGACCTCGCTGAAGATACATCAGTCACGCCGTTGTCAGCTCTGTTTCGCCATTCGTTATCGTTTGACAACGGCTATTTTGCATTTCGGACAAGATTTAGAGTACTTAACTTTACCACACCGAATGATATTGACGAATGACAAAGCTCGTTCAATTTATAATCACACACCCGAAACGGAGGAGAAAAATAAAAATTGTAGCAAAATTTTGTTCACAAGACCAACAACAAAAGATTCGTTGTTGATCCTCAAGTAAAAAATGGAAAGCTTGATGAGTTAAAGAATGTTACCCAAGAAAGTTGGCAACTCATCACTTGGTATGTCGAAAGAATGTTTCAACGAGAGGAAAAGATAAATAAAAGTGCGCGCGCGAGAGCAAACAAAAAAGGTAGCTCCAATATTAAAACATAAAAAATAAATAAAGCACTTTCATTTTAATTACAAAATGTACAAAAAAGTTTGTTAACACCTAATTTGTGAACTTATCACGTTATACAAAACATACAGCAAATACGAAAAACTACAAAATTACAAAAGTCATATGAAAAATAAATAAACTTAAAAATCACAAACGAAGAAGAACGTATGGGGGAAGGAGGAAAAAGGGGGATACTTTGGCAGTGCTGTTTGAGCATCGCGTTCTGATGCAACGTAAAGCAGATCAAAACTGTGTTCTGATCTTAATTTGATATTCAAGTTCTGCTTAAACTGTTAAGTACCCGAAAAGTTGTCGAGCATACATTCTCATTTATATAATCTAGAGTTATATACTTATAAAAGTAGACTCGTTGAAGAAAATAAGCGACAAAAAAGACGTCGTGTATAATATCGTGATACCCATATGAAAAAGTATATAATGTCCCTCAGTCTTTGAACAGGACGCAAACTCGGCACTCAACTAACAAGTATGAATTGAGCATCTTTTAGAAATCGTCGTTGTAGGAAGTGTACGCAATGATTATCCGGTTGAGATCGCACTCGTCAAGGAGCCGAATCGGTGCGTCAATATTTATTCTGCTAGACTATCGTGTTTTGATTATTACAGCGTAAACTTCATCGACTTGTATCTATTCGGGCTCTATGTACATGTTTTGATTGACGATACTCGGCGCACCAGTTCGGCCCACTTTGCACTCACGAGGGGTAAGTGCGAGCGAGTCAGCCTACAGGCTTTTCACTTGCCCATGAAAAAATCAATAATTGCTGACAAGCGAAAGTCAACAAGACGCTATCCAGCCCTCGCTCTCCCTCTCTTTCTCTCTCCCCGGACGCTTCCTTTGATCTCCATGTCCTTGGAAGAAGTAGGAACTAGCTGCCAATTAACACTAGGAAGTCTCTTCGATGGATTTACGTACCTCCGGGAAGAAGAAGTGCTGCGAGCTCGCGGGCTGAGGCGAGCTGCTCATATAGCCCGGCGAGGGCGACTCACTCTTCTCCAGCAGGGGCGTTATGTTCGCGTAATTCGACCCGATTGTCCGCGTCGCCTGCTCCATCAGGATGCTCCGGTCGATCTTGTAATACTCCTTGCCGCTCCTTGGACGCAGCGTTGTTGTCACTCCACGGCCTCCCAATCTAAACATGAACAAAATTTATAAATTAAAAGATCAAAACAAAATTTTGCAATTTACAGTGAAATAGTAATTAGAATTAATTTGTACAGTTACGAAACTGTTCTAACATGGAAATTCAAATTTGAAATCCAAACCACTTGATAATATTTCCTTCCGGAGGAGTGTGTAAAGTTTTGTAAGTTAAAATTTATAAAGTAAATTTTGTAAGGTAAATTTTGTAAGTGAAACATTTGCAAGTTTAAAATTGGCGACTTGAGTTGGCAAATTATTTTCAATTTTCAAATTTGCATAAGTGAAATTAACAATGGTTAGTAATCTAAAACCGTGAGCTCAAGTGGGTCAAAGTGCGCGCCGCAGTTTCATCTTTCTTTTGTTCCCCAGCAAAAAAAGCTGACTGAGCAATTACGCTCACGAATCCTACACGTAATCGTTTACTCTCCTCTCTGTCTTTGAAAATTCGATCCGAGGGTAGATATGTCAGCGTCAATTCTTTTCACATGTAGCTTCTCAATAAAGCGTATTTCTGATTCAAAGACTCTTCGCATTAAAAAAAAAGAAAAAAGAACACAAAAAACAATATAATATTTTAAAATATGCGAGGAATAACGTTAAATCTAAATTTGATCTCCGCTTCTTCGTTCATTTTATTTCTTTTAAATCATATACCGAACCGTTTAATCGTGTTAGACTTTGGCGATCGAGTTTACTCGCAACTTTGCCAACATCGGATATTTGATCAGCAATAGCGTTCGAGTGCATTTTATTGGTCACTTCCGCTTATAAAGTTTACAAAGTTATTTCATTTCTTACCATCCGATGGCTTTTTGGATTGGCAGACCGAAATTTGGTTTGCCGCACAAGGTCCCAACGATTTATCATCGGAGCTTCAAGTGGAATGTCAGAAGGGGAGCAATAACAAAAAAGAAGCCGACCTGTTGGTTACGCAGTGAATTTTTTTACGATCGAATAAAATGAACAGTAATTAAATCGTCACTCACGACTAAACTTCCACGTCTCGCAAAAGATTTGTTCCTTTAGAAGCGTCACGTTTTCGCAGTTTTACAACAAATTTCTTACAATCCCGAAAATTAGATCCAGAGACCGATTTACATATTTGACATATTTTCATTTGCCTCTCGCGATTCGGGAGCACTTTTATTTCATTTCCCATATGAATATTTATGTGAATCCAACATGAATTCTGATATTTCATATCGCCTTAAAACACGTTCGTTCGAAATCTTCCGTTTTTATATATTTCGTGCCAACAAATTTGTTTCAAACATTTCAGAAATACTATATCTTGAGAAAATAATGCATCAATCGTTAATCAAATTATCGTAACAACCATCTCAGAGCTTAAATCTATAAATTAATCGCTCGGAATTCTCTCCAGCAACGTTCATTTGAAATTAATGTAAATCGATACTTTGTATTGCTCCAATTCATAATTGCTCGCCCAAATTTAATGGAACAACTTGTAACTTCGAAAACTCCTTGATTCGTTTCCAATTTATATTGCAGGCTCATTGATTATTCATTGAATCTCATTTTATACTTTGATTATAATAGCTACAATCATTTTCGAGATGATTTTAATTTTTGCAAAATGTGCAACATTTTCAGTAACTTGAAATGTATCCAATTTTGTTACTTCTTATATCATTTTTGTTTTCATTTCTGCAAAATTGTATCCAATCAGCTAATGTTAGTGGATGTAAAAGGGCAGCCATGACAGAAGGCTGCAAACGTGAGAATTATTGAACGGGGGCTTTTCATCAAAACTCAGCGCGAAGCTGAGCAGACGAAACAATGGGCGTTTAATGTGTGTGACAAAGTTCAAGAAATGATGTCGCCTCTGTCTGACATTCTGTGCCACACGCGAGTGCTTCTCGCAATCGTACATGCTGTAAATTGCAAATTGCATTGTTTTATTGCGTGTTAAAGCAGACGCGAGCATTAAGATAACACAAATGCTTACACGTTAAAGATAAAAGCCGATGAAAAAGAATGAAAAAAAAGAGGGGGGACACAGGTCGTTATCGTGCAAGGAATTAAACATTACATCCTATTTTTTCCGTTTTAATTAAATGATTACACTTGTTCAATTAAAAACATTCGCGGTTGAAAATTAATTCGAAACGTCAAAACTGTTGGAAAAGT
Source organism: Trissolcus brochymenae (assembly GCA_030523145.1). Classification (NCBI taxonomy): domain Eukaryota; kingdom Metazoa; phylum Arthropoda; class Insecta; order Hymenoptera; family Scelionidae; genus Trissolcus; species Trissolcus brochymenae. The sequence continues at coordinate 74,333 of JAQQRF010000555.1, forward strand.
TAATCGTAAATGTTGATGCTTTTAGCTCTCAACTTTTGCTTCAAGTATGATAAAATTATCGAAGAAGAAATATTTTTCCACGGTTTAAATAAACTTAGAAATTCAGTAGCTTGTAATTTAACTTAACATCAACGTCGAATTTTGACGTGAAAAAACTCGTTAAAACACAAACATGACTTTCGGATTTGATTTTACGCGCGTCCCAGAATGATATTCAATTTTCAATTGGAATAAAGAATAATTTCAAAGTTCCATTTCCACCCCTTTTGCGCCGCTCACTTCTTTTTATCTAACTAGGATTTCTATTTGCATATTTTACTTGCATTTTATACAACGGAAATAAAAGGAGAAAATAAATAACAAAAATAACCGAGTTTGCCTGAGAAATCGAATCAACGTTGCGTGAATTTCGGCAAATGTGGACGAATTTGTTTCAATAAATTTCATGTATCAAAAAACATTAGACAAATTGGACGAAAAAATGAATTGCCATCGGGCGAGTGTGTGAGAAAGAGTCCGCCAGGGCAGAATGAATTGAACTTGAAACAAAAAAACTCCCATTCGCGTCAAACAGTCGCTGGACAATTTATCATGAGGATCATTTATTTAAACTCATGTTTCATCTCTCTGCCTTGCACTTTCCAAAAAGTTTGTCCGAGCTTAAATTTTCGCTCGATGCAAATTGGCGCTCTCGCAACCCGAGTCTTTGCATTATGGATACGAATCAAGTAATTCGACATAATTACTCAATCCGATTCTTGTAATAATTACATCCCATTCAACTGGTACCGCCAGAATTCCAGTCCTTCTCGGAGATCAAAATCCTCCGCACAACTTTTCTGACAATCACATAATAATCAGAGGGATTTAAAACCTAAGCTAACCTAAGGTCGACCATGCTCACCTAAGGTTATCCGGTGTGTCAGAGGACGAGTGCGACGACAAGGAAAGAGTTTCAATGTAATCCGACATATCGGACGTGCCGCTGCTGGTGCTTCGGGAGTCAACGTAGGGTACAGCCGGGGCTTCTGGGCTGTTGAAGGTCTTTCCCTCTTTGGGCAGAATGTCGGGCTCGGCAGAAGATGATTTGGGTGGCATCACGTCCGTCTTGCGAAACTGAAAAGAAATTTCCCGAAGCGGGTCGGTGCATTTGGACTTTCTCGGGAGACTCGAGTGGTAACAACCAGGCAGGTTGTTTTTCAGCGGGGTGGAGTACCCGTTGACACGAGAGAGAGGTTTCTGTTTGTTCTCGAAGCAGTCGGTGCCAAAGTCGATATCGGCGATGATGCTCACGCCGGAGTCATTGCTGCTGCTGGAGTCGCGGTTGTGGCCCGACTTGGATGGCACTGAGGAGGATCGTCGAATCTTGATGGACTGGACAGGTTCGCGCTTCACCGGACAGCTTTGGGGTTCCTCGACTGGAGTAATCTTCGTCTCTGAATGAATCGCCGGATTCGACGAGGCAAAAGACTGGCTGCTCTCCTTGTCGAAGCAGTGCGTCGACTCGGCCGAGTACGACCTTTTGCGCAACAGTGCGCTCGTTTCGAGACTATCGCTGAGGAGACGGCGTCGGAAGTAAGGGCTGGAGAGCATCGCCGACCCGGGGATCCGATACTCCGAGTCAGATCGCTTGCGAGTGCCCTCTAGCGGGCTAGAACGAGAAAGCGTCGGGTTGCTGGAACTCTTGGCACTACTCAACCTAGTAAAAACATGCGGCAACGCATGATTTTGTTTCTTCGGGCTATCCTCTTCGTTTTCCAGCGTCGTGTAAGGGGTCTCGGAGTCCTTAACATGGCCGCACTTCTGGCACACCGGCTGCTGCTCGGTCTCGCTTTCAACTTGCTGATGTTGTTCCTCGACTTGGGGCTGAGTCTTCATATCCTTGCTGTTCTCATAAAGATTGAGCGACTGTTCGAACTCGATGTTCGCGTAGTTGTTTGAATCCTGTTTGCACTTGGGTTTCGGCGGTTGGTGCACCTCGACGTTCTCGTAGTTGTTGTTCGCCGCGCACTTCGTCTTTCGTTTTAGCGTGGAGTCGTCGTGGAAGACTATGATGTCAGCGCTCGCATCCACCACGGGCATCTTGCCCTCGCCTGACAACTTGACTGGTTGAACAGTGACCGTCGTAGGCTCGATGCCCGCGCCGCGCCTGCAGTACGGCAACACGAATCCCGCCCAGCTCATCACGTTGTGACAGGGACACGCGCTCGGCGTGCGACTAAGTCCGTGCTTCGACGGGCACCCGCACTGCTGCATCGCCTGAGGCGTGTCATAGTTCGGATAGTTGCTTTTCGGATTCTGCATCGCCAGACACTGCTTGATCTTGCGCGGGGTGTCGTAGTTGTTGGCGGCAGCTAGCGCAGCGACGTGGGCCGCCTGGTCCGTCGCCAAACGCTGCGGATAGATCGTCTTTGGGACGTCATAGTTCTCGAAACAGGTGGCGCTGTTCCGCGAGTTCTGCATGCAGCCACACGCGGCGGCGTTCGGCAGAGGCATCGGCGATTTAATTGACTGTTTGCTGTTGGACGGCTTCGGGGGACGCGGCGGCAGAGCCAGGGGACTCTGCGACGAGCGACGCGACGACTTGAGCTGAGCGCAGCCATGACAATCGACCTGCTGAGACACCGAGTAGTCACTGTCGTGGCTGCTGCTGCTGTACGAAGACAGGGAGAGACGGTCGAACGCTCGGCTTGGCATGTGCACTGATGCACTCATAGCAGGCTCCGGACTGCTGTTACCTAAAATATATTAAACAAATATACCAAATGAGTATACAACATTTTTTATTTCGTTCCTATTTGTTTCACGTTATTCCTATTTTTTTTTTTTTATTTCAGTTCGGACAAGTTTTAACCAAATTCAACTTATTCCCCTCTCTTTTTTTTGTTTCATTTACTTTCGGAGACTTTGTTGCCGAGGACCAACGAGATTTAATTTCAATGAAACGAAAGTGGACTTTAAAATGCGATCCACAATCTGAGCAACGATAACGAAAACAAAAGCACGCCAAGTTAACGCGATGTTTCAATTGTTAATTCCAGTTTGTTTTATTTCGCTATGTATTTTAATTGTTAAACTAGGCAAATATTTTGGTTGTTATTTACGCAGGGCGAAACAAACGTGACAAGACCTTTTTTGTTATACGATCGAAAATGGAGTTCCGTGCGTACAGTCGGAGTTTATAAAAAAAACGTAAAAAGAGGCGTTCGTCCATCAAAGGCGGTTTTTCGTTCAATTAAAAAAAAAACGAGTTGAATTGGCTTCGAAAAGTACAGATATACATCGAGATATAAATATAAATATAAATATAACAGTGTACGAAATAAAACAACTTAGAAACGTTTTATTCGTCTTTCAAATATTCAACTTCCGTTTTAATTATTTTACAATCACTTTATAAGGTTCCGCGGTTTTTAATTTGTGAGAAAGGTTTATCGCAGAAGAACGAACCAAAAAACAGTTCAGGTAAACAAATGGAAATATAAAGCCTCGACACGAAACGAACAAAAATGACAACTATGTGAAACGACATTACTTATTATCGATGCCCGAACAAAAAGCCCCATCCAGTTGTAATCACAACGGTTTTATTTCTCAAACCGACGACGAAAAAGCACCGGCCAATTTACGTACCGCCGTTGTGCCAAAGCTCGCTAGGTCGCTAATTGAAGGCAACCGCAATCACGTAAACTTCATATCTTCGCAATTATAACTTTGCTGACACAATTATCAACACTCAAAATAGAGTCCTGGCTAAGTGGCGTCACCGGCATCGATTGCCTTCTAACAATTTATACCCTGGCAGCATTTCAAGAGTTGAAAGAAAAAAAATTACTTTACAAAGTTGCTCCATAATAAATGAAAAATGTTTGAAAGAGTTCGGTTCAAAAAAGTTCTTTAAAGCGGTTCTTTGAAAAAAGCAACTATTGAAAAAAGAGCTATTTAAAAAAAAGGAGCTATTTAAAAAAATCTAATTAGTAACAAAATTATTGCTTCAATAAACTAACTCCAATTAGGGCAAAAAACAAAAAAATTGTAACACAAAAATAAAATTGTGTGATTGTTTAAAATTCGTACCAAAGGCAGAGTTGTTAGTAGCAGTGGCAGCGGTGGAGCTTTTAGATATAGTGCCGAGTTTGCTGATACAGCTGGCGCAGCGGTCAAGCATCGGCGCCTGTTGCCTCGTGTACGACGAGCACATGTGTTGCCAGTCGTGCTGCTGCTCTTCAGAAACTGAGACCGAGTCCCTGCCGTAATCGTTGTCGAGCTCTGTGAGCACGGTTTCCTGTCGGCTCTCTGTCGACGACCAGATGACCAAGTCCTCCTGTTTGTATTCGTCCGAGTGGTCCTCGTAGGACCCGTTAAACAGCGTCGAGTGAAAGCAGTCGCTAACCCTGGTGTCCGACCGAGAGAACTGCCTTCGTGGGCTATCCGGAGCGATGCTATTGAGGTCTGCTGCAGTGGAACGACCGGTTCTTTTTCTCGTTGCCAATTTGCCTTCGGCGGCCAGGTGGAGGGTTCGCACGATCTCCTCGGCCTGGTCGGTCTTGAGCACGTGCAGACCCTCGCCTCGACCGCACCGAGAACCGCCCTCGAAGCAAAAGCGACCCTCGATCACGCCGTAGCGACGCAGGTGAGCTATCTCCCAGACACCAACGAGTCGTGGCGGTATGCCCACGGCGATGCAAAATCGGTAGTCCTGAATGTGGAGGTAAGCTGGTCCGGTTGGCAATTTTGCCTTTGAAGGCGCTGATGATATCAAAATGAGAAGTTTTTGATCTGAAATCGAATAAGAAAATTGGATGAGGTGTTTTCATTAGTTTCGGAATGATTTTTGTGCAAATTAATTGAAATGAAAGATTAAAATAATTAATTATAATTTATCCATTCTTAAATACTATAAAGAATAAAATATCATATTGTGAAAGTAAAATTTTTTATCTTTCTGAAAAATTACTATCTATATTGTATCAAAATATTATCTCAAAGATGTTTTGTAAACTTTGATTAGATAAAAAACAATAGTGTTCGATTCCTTGTCAAGGGTGAACCCACTTTGTACTCCAAGAAAATGTTGTAAGCTCAATGACGCTTTCGTCTGACCCTGTTTGTACCTATCCTTGCAGTCCCCATAAAGTTGCAGATGCAAGCAGTCTGCAATTTTAAGTTGCGATATCTTATTCACAGTAACGACCTCGACAGATAAATATATGCGACGGGAGATACGTGATAGAATATCTTTTTCAAGAGAGAAATATCATATTGATAAACAAAAAATAATGGGTAACGTTAGATGCGTCAGAAAAGGGATCTCTGGAATTATACATTCCAGCTTGGTACGTTATTATGAAAGTTTACGCGCGTCCTGCAGGTTGTAATTATAAAACTTGTTACTTGATAATGATGTTTCACGAACATTAAAAAAACATTAGCTGCTTCCTCTTTGATGAATTCGTAATGTTACAATAAAATGGATAGAAAAACGTTGAAGCTTTATTTTGAAAGGACATTATTTCGAATGACAATCAACAAAGCAGGAAGTTTTTAAATACGCTCCAAATTTACATTGAATCTCAGCATATTTTATTAATCGTCAGCCGATTAATAAAACATCTGGCATATTAATTGCGTCACGCTGGACTTTTATTGGCGTTGAAATTGCCTTTTGCTGGTTTCTTCCACCTTTTTTTTTTTTTTTCATTTCCCTTCCAAACGAGTTCTGCATAGGTGAACGTAAAGTATGTTGCAAAGTAAACTTTGTAAATCAGCAGAGTCCACAGCGTTAACTCAACTAAAGTAACAAATTACAATCTGTTTCAGGGCAATCTAATTGGTCTAACTAACCATGACCTGTTTTCAGGTAAACTGATTTAACTAAACACACCACCACCGTCAACGTGTTTTCAGCCAAATTAACCGGTTTAATAAACCATCGTCTCGAACCAATCTGGATGATTGCTTTTTTTCATCTACAACTTACTGATTTTATCAATTTTAATTATTTTGTTTCACGTTTGTTTCAAATCTGTTCAACAGACGTTACAACATTTCATGTTAACGGACAAGTTGCTTTGATTTACAATTGAATTTGAAAAATGGCTCGATCAAATCTGAAGCCAAGTTTGTCCCAAAGAAAATAAAAAACACGTTATATAAATAGAGGCCACAAGTTTCGCCCCGAAAATTGTACCGCATACATTCAAATTTCACAACACTCAAAGCCGGGGATCTAAAAAATCATAAATCATAGTTCAGTGGAAGTTGAAATAAAAGCGCAGCTAAATGTGGATTTAATTACCACAAGTTCTCTTTTTTTTGCTGTTCGTTTCCCGAACTCCACTATCGTCTAGCAATTAAAGACATTAAACGAGAACTAAAAAGCGAATTGCGAAGACACAAAGTTTCACAAAAATTCTCCGTGCAAGCGAGTAAATAAAACGAGAGAAACTGACGAAATGAGAGAAAAAAATTTTTCATTGTAACCAGGTAAGTATGATGTCAAAGAAGATGATACTCTCGATCTCTCCGAAGCTTCATTAAATTATCATCGAGCTTATAGCTTTTGTGGCGCATTTAGTTGAATATCAATTGTTCAACGAACTCGGGTCGTTTTCAATTATGATAATAAAAAAGCGAATGAGGGGGTAATTAGAATCTTCAGCCGTGAAATCGAGTTGCATATCAGCGTCCCTGATGACAAATGTCTTCAAGAATTTGATATCTCATTACGATCGGATTCGGCATCGTGTTTCATCGGACGAATTTCATCCTGATAAATTGCCCCTCGAACGAAACTAAAATACCTAAAAAGGATAGAAACAAAAAACAAAACTTTTTAAAATTTGTTACAAACACCAGAAGAGTTTTATTTTTAGATTCTCAACTTACTTGCGGGACAATTTTTCTTCCTTTGACCAATTATGAACGCTTTACATTGTCAAGTACGAACATCTGTTCAACGTCATGAGCATCGAGAGAATGTTTCATAGATTGTTAATAGTGTAGTTACAGAGTTTGAATATTGATACTGACGCCAGTGATTAAAATGTAACCAGCACACGTGTCGATTGATTATTCAATCTTTTGTCCAAGTGACACACAGGCTGCCACTAAGCATGTCGCAGTTCGTGAAATTTCCAACCTTCTGTTTTTCCAGACCCGAACATCTGTTTCCGCGAAACCTCAAATGTCAGGCCGCTGAATAAACAGCAATAAAAGTCGCGTGGCAATTAGTTTTGCGTTAGGGCAAAACTGAAATCAAGGGGGGACCTAGAATAAATTAAACCTCCATCGCAATTAAAATTTCATCCAATTAATCAACTTTTATAATTGAGATTAAAATGAAAAAAAAAAGGAAAAAAAAATATACTTAGCTCCACTCATTAAAAAAAATTACCAAGGTTTAAGATTTTCATTTTAATAATTGAGACCCAACTATGCTGATACATTTGAAACAACTTCCTGTCACCTTGTTTTATTCATCGTTTTATATTCAATCTATTTATTCTAGATTAATTTTATTTATGCTTCAACCGGACGCCAGATTGGTTCCACGCAACAATGTTTGGTCAATTTTCATCTCAAATTTGATGCATCTGATTAATTAGCTAATCGATGCCGGTGTACAACTTGAGCTGTGACAATAAACTCAACCTATCGGTGTTTGACATCAACGTTGACCAAGAGGCTTGCTTGTCGAAAAATTACGTCCTCGTTTGGCGGGATCATTCAAAATTGCAACCATGATGAATAATGCAGCAAATCAGTTCGGCTTATCAAGCCGACCGACGAAAAAGCAAAAAGGAATAAAACCAAGAAAGAAAGTTCATTCAAGATTTTTGTCTCTTCTTTTCTTATTAGGGTCGTTCACTCGACGCCAGTAGCATTGATCAAAGACAATGAACTTATCTCATTTGCATCTAATGTCCCCGTTAATATGCTGGGACATTGAATTACAAAAAACTCGCGAGCGAATTTTATGCTGAACTTACCTGCGACCGGGGACAATTTCCTCATCACGCACCATCGTGATTTCCACTGCAAAATAAAAGCAAAGACAAACAGTTGTTATTATTATCATTATATATATCTTTTGGTTATTTACATTATAAACGAACATTTGTTTTCATTTGATTAATCCAAAAAGGTACAACAAGATGTGTTATTAATCAAAGCAACTAATTAGAGAAAGAAAAATAAATTGACACGAAGCCTGGTGTTGTTTTTTATTTTCGTGTATGCCAGAGTGTTTTGGCCGGTAATAAACATGTCAAAGAAGAGCGGGCAGCAAGATAATCAGCGAGGGATACTTGGCAGAATAAATAAACAGCGTGTGACATAACGATAGCGGCGAATTGTCATATTTTTTTATTCGGCGCTGCGATTGGTGGGCCTCCCCCTGGCCGTGGGGCTGCCGACGAAGACGCCGGCAGGGTAAACAAAAGCGACAGGACAAAGATGCGGAGAAGCACGCGCGCCGAATCGAACATCTTTCCGGGACAAAATATAGCCGGAGCTCGGCTCCAGCATTTTTGCACCTCGAGATTTGCTCCGCAGAAAATTCGTCATGCATATTCAAAACTTCACGGTCACTCTCGAGATGCGAGTAAACAATGAATTAAACAGGCATGATAATGACGACGGGTCCGAATTGTTATCAAGTTTCAACTCGAAAATGAAAGCTTGAAATGAATGGAAACTAAAATTGTTATTTAAAAAAAATGTACAAAGTTTTGAAAAACAAAAAAAAAAAAAACAACAAAAAGAATGAGTATTTTCTTTCAGCGTGCAAATTTGCAAGAACTTGTCGACCTTGACAATTGTAAACAACGAGTTGGTAAATGATTCGAAGAATGAATGAAAGTAGAAAAACAGAACGTCGGAGCAGACAGACAAAGTTCGCGAATTCGTGCATGTTTCCCGGCGGACGCGCGCTTACCTTTTTGCCGTCGCGAAATTTGACGTTTCCCTCGATGATACAACTGTTATCCACCATGGTTGAAGGTCACTGATCCCAGAACGACGGATGGCACTGTTTTTCCCTTAATTCTCGTTCCCCAATGACTCGCGTTACATCACGCGCACACGAACGGCCCGGGCTCCGCGCGAGCCTACGCGTCGCGCGGCCAAATCCATACTATCGCCCGCGGCCTCCCCACGAAAGCCGACAGCCGACGGCCTACGCGACGCCATCTTGCCGCTCGTCTGCCTCCTCCACTCGACCGACCGCAACGCTACGAATTTCGCCCGCGTGCGCGTTACAACCCCCTCGCGTGTGCGATTCCAAAAAACAATTTCAATTTTCAATCAATCGCTTCATCCTATTCCACTCTTTTGTTTACAAAACTCTCCATCAAAACAATATCGCCCGCATTTCTAAGCCGACTCAATCCCAAGATGTAAACAAACGTGTCAAAACAAGCCCCAGATGTAAACAAATTAATCTTGCAAATTTCACGCACTTTCTTCTTTGTTTCTGTTTTTTTTTCTTTTTTTGTAATGTTTGGCTGTGTATTGATTAGTTGTTCAAGGTCATTGCTGTTTACATCCGGTTAGTTAGCGAAATTGTTGGTATTAAAATGTTAGATTTTTTTGTGCGAGATTATAAAATGACTTTTGATTAGAATCTGAAAGGTAACAATTAAGCAAGGGGGAAAAATGATATTGAAATCCGGGAGGGATAAAGGAATGTAAAAGTGCGGTGGCAGCTTCACGATACCGTCAGCGCGTGCAGCTGCCGACGCGCACAGATGTCGGTAGAGGATTTTGTACACGCGAGGGGTTGGAGGGGCGCCGAGCGAATCGCTCGATGCCCACCCTCTCTGGATCCGCACCTGCATTGGATACTTGCTCTGTTTGGCATAAGCGCTCGTTCGTAATAGATAACCTGCCAGCTCGCTCTTCCCCGATGAGAAATAATACTGTTCGCGGCATTTTGGGATATGCCACTTTCGAACGGCGCGCGCGGCGAAAGTGTGATATCGCTTAAAGGAGATAGTTGGGTTATTGACCATCAGGGGTGCGAATAAGGGGGTGGCTTAATGTCTCGCCTGCCTATTCGGTTTTCAACGTTTTCACTCTTCCAATGGCTTTATTTACATTTACGTTCAGTTACGTTTTAATTTAAATTTACCCCTGACGTGTTCTATCTCTTTTTTTCGATTAATTCGTTTCTTGAAAAAAAAAAAAAAAAAAAAAAAAAAAAAAAAATTGGAAGTGTAAATAAACCTTGTAAACAAGTTGTTTATTTTTGTTGTTTTGATTGTATTGTTGTTTAAAAAACGTACGCGAATAAAAGGATTGAAATGTAAATAAAAGATGTAATTGAATGTATATAAACTTGCAAACAGCTTGTTCATTTGTTGTTCTCTTTTATTTTTGATCGTACTTGTGTAGTTTTTGACAAGTTAAAACGAAAATGAAATGTAAATGGAATGTCGACCTCAATATGTAATTGGAAATGTAAATAAGCAACTTGTTGATTGTTCAATTTTCTTAACGTAAATAAATTATTAAAATAATTGTAAACAAAACAATGAGTTTTGGAATTTAACAAAATGGAGATTGATATTAAATTTAAAGAGATTATATTTTTATTTTAGGTTTCTTCCACAAGGTAAATCTTACTAGAGTGAATTTATAATAAGAAGCTCTGTGTTGCACCCCCGCAAGTCGCAACAAGGACGAATCTTCATTCTAATTCGACCGAACAGACGAGGAAAATGTTCGTGACCTTTTCTCGGACCAAGACTTGAGTATCTTCTTATCTGAAATATCAAGAGGATTCTCCACTTGACGTAATCAGATCTCGCTTAATACAATCAAGCGTATTGGAATTGTAGGAGCTTAACTCCGTTATGTGTGAATTACTTTTCCTTCATCTTTATTGCGTATGCAAAAAATTTCTTTTAATAATTTTCTGTTGTCAAACAAAAATTTTATTATTAAAAAAAAAAAGTTTTCGTTTCAGATACCCGCTGTAGGTGACAAGAAATTTTGAAAGCTTGGATTTATATAAAAAGGACAGGAAGCGAATTATAAAGGAATTGACTCGTTAAAGGAAACACCTCAAAGAAATGGTTTCGTATTTTTTCAGCTTTCGACGGGTTTGATAGAGTGTCGATGTTTTACTTGGAATTCTTCGTCCAGTTTTTCGTCGAAATAAAATTTGAGAAATGCAGAAAGAATGCGCGCCAGATATAAGTTTGAACTACCCAAGAATGTATGGCTACTAACAAATTTTTGCCTTTTTTTAATTTTAAATCTGGTTTCTTGTTTCGTTCTCTGATTTTCTTTTTTTTTAGATTTTTTTTTCATCTTAAAATTTATTTTAGTCCGGAACAATAAGTTGGACTTGAAATTTCAGAATGAGAAAAGATAAACTCATGTTTCATATGACCTGTGATTGGAGTATAAAGAAGATAAATGTTTGGACAAGAATCAGTCAATCCGAGAGATGTCCAAGCACACACACTACGGGTAATAACTAAACGTAATTATTGGGAGATATCAATCTGAAATAATGAATAGGATTATTAAGGAAATACAACCTGTTTTGGGATCTATACATCAATCCTGTATGGAGCAGGATGATCAAGTATTTTATCAGTTTAATCTGAAACCACAATAAATGTATCCCAGATTTTCAATGTGAGAGGGTAATATAGAATCGAGTTATGAATTTGATTACTTCACAGCAACCGAAATGTTGAAACCGCTTGTGATATTTCGACTGTGTGAATATTTATACCGCGAGTTTGATTTGATTAAGGTCTACATTTTATACGTGGTTTTATATCTGCAATTTATACGTATTTTTTGAATGAACCTTTTTTTATTTCAGTTTGAAAAAAAAATGTTGAGACCAATTGGATTTTTAAATTACAAACAATAAATTAGCATAAGTGGCTTTAAAAAAGGCATATTGGAATGATCAGATCGCATTTATCTTTGACAATACAAACATTTGTCACGCGGCAAAGTGAAAAAGATTTATGACAAGTATGTTTGATAGGATGTGACAAGATATGATCAACTTTTAAGCTACCACGAACAATACCGACCGGAAACACAGGGGTTGAATAAGAATAAAAGATGAATCAAAGCAAACAAAACCTCCGTACTATTTCTATCCGTGATCATGTTAATCGGTTTCCTCAATTGCATATTAATTGTTAACAAAAAAACAAACGAACTAGGAGAAAACGCCCTTTAGCTACTTGTTACATTTCAATCAAACTAAGAAAAACACAATTCTCTAGTACTCTCTGTAAAATTATACCTCAAATTATTCAACATTCGAGATATTGATGATGAAATTTGTTTAAATACAAATTAATTGTCTTATGTGTGTATTTAATGTCGATGAAAATTCTCTTTGACCTGTTTAATCCACTCATCTAATTACAATATTACAATGTGAGTAATTGGTTTTGTGCAATTAATATTGGCTATGGCATTAATGCTTATAATCAAATTATGATCCAATGAATCAAACATAATGGCGGAGCAATTTCAATTTTTGTATTGATTGTAAATAAAAAAATAATAAACTCTGAATTAATTTTATAATAACTCTTAACGATTCAGATCAACATATGAATTTTGTACTTAGAAAGTCAGATGTTTGCTCAAAGATATTATAGACAGAAAGTGTATGAAAAGTGGAAAATCAGACAATTTAGAGTTGAGTCACGTTGAGTAAATGATCTTAAACGATGTAATTCATAAGGTGGATGTATTATGTGTATAAAATGAGCAGGGGAATGGAAACAAAAGTGTAAATTCAACCAGACTCGCGGTTTTTCCAAAAGATAAAATTGCCATTTGCGAAGCGATGTTACAAAAATAATAAACGACGTAGATAAAGAATGTTGTTGTACTTTTCTGACTGAGGTGTTGTGTTGGTTTTCATTAGATCTTTGGAACCGAAAAACATCTCTTTTCAGAGTAACCTGAGATGAGGCTGCACAAGTTAGATTATAAAAGTAGACTAGAAAAATAAAGAAGAGTTTTTGTAAGGACGTTTGACACATCTAAAACATGCTTTGAGCACGTGTTCATCCCTATGGTGACATCTTTGCGTGATCAATCATTTTTTATTTTTGATTTTTCCAGGGAAAGGCAAATTTTTATCTCGTTGACATCAAGAATAATTAATTTTTCCCCAAACAGATATAAAAATACACTTAATCACGCCTAATTCCACTTTTTTGCCATGTCAAAAAAAGAATCAGTCTAAAGTTTAATGATAACATTTTTTTTTTCTAAAAAATTTCATTCAACGTATCATGCATTTTTATATACAATATTTATTGAACGTGATACCAAAGTCGGTAATTTGAAAACGTCGGTATTTTTGCTACATTTGAGTTTTTCGAAGATTGTAACTTGTTTGGATGCCGATAACGGCGTTATCTTTTTCACCAAAAAACATAGATGCAACAAAATCATAATTCAGCAATTAACAATAAACTTCAAATCTCAATGTTTATCACAATACAAATTCAGACTGAACAAAAATACAACATAACTAAACTTTATTTTCATTTTTCATGCATTATTAAATTTCCAAAAAAAAGAAATGCCAAAACTCATATCAGCCAAGATACATCTCAATGAAACCAAACTAAAAAAATGAACCATAAAAATGTAAAGCAACTAATTGTTAGCAAAAAAAATACTATTCTGACCATGCTGGCAGAACCACCTTAAGATTATTTCCTTCAAGCAAGTACTGGACGAAACTCCTCCGTTGAAAAGGTGTCGGATGTCCATCAAAGGGGCGGGTCAAAAGGAGAAAAGAGCATTGTGTTGTTTTGAATAGTCTCAGAAATGCGGGTACTACGTGCTCCGTTACAAGAGAGAGACGCGATTTTTAAAAGTCCATTCAACGAGTCCAAGTGAACATAGTAATCCTACTGGTAGCGCCACCTACTTGTCGTAGGCACGGATTATTTTACTACCAACAGCTGTCCATCTAGATGGCCGCTGCGTCTCAGCCAAGAAGGAGGAAGGAGCGAGAGAGAGAGCGTCTGCGCGCGTCCGGGGCGTTCTTGTATCGCGCACGTCCATGCACGCGCAGACCTTACAACATCTACCGTTGCTCGCGCTGTTGTCGTTCTAGTTGTTGGAGCATCGCGACGCGAAACCCGCGGCTTATCTTCGAGCGTTTGGGAGAGTGTTAACCGAGCGAAAGCGAGCGAACGCGATTGCAGCTCGTCGGCGAGAGAGTCGCGTGTGCTTTGACGTATGTGCTCGCGGCCGGGCGCGAGTCGCGGGGTGCGCATTGCGGCAGCAGCTCCACTTGCGCGCGCGACGTCATCCTCAACCGCGACAACAACAACCACTCCAACCTGCACCGGCCATTAGGCGCAGCGCCGCGGACGACAACGCGCGCTTCCCGAACCTTCGCCCGCTGTGGCTCCCGTCGTGTGTGACGGCAAAATTCCCTCGAACACGGATCCGACAATGGTCATTCGGTGAGCCACCCTTTCATGCTCCTTCTTTTTCATTCTCTCGCTCGATCTTTCGTCCTTGTCAACTTTTCTCACCCGCGTTATTTATTTATCTTTCTTGCGAACAATTTTTCCCTTTTTGTTTGTATTCATTGTAAAAACATTGTGCTCGTTTTATTATTATTATTTTTTTTTGTTTACTTCGCAACAATCGATCGGAGCAATTATCTTGACAAAGAGTTTTATCGATCGCCGATCGCACGCAACGATCCGTCCAAGAGAGAGAGAGAGAGAGAGAGAGAGAGAGAGAGAGAGAGAGAGAGAGAGAACGAACAAAAAAAAGAGCCTTTTCGTTTGGCTTCTTCTTCCTCGCAGTACTTTTTGTCGTATTTCGTTTATTATCATACGCGGCGGTTTCTCTTTAATTGTTATTGATGCTTTCCACGCGATTCGTCGTCCCATTGTTTACGTTATTGTGCACACGCATACACACACCCTGTAACGCAATTGCCCAGTACCAGCAACTTCGGCGTAAATAAATCGTAAATCTGTGTCGCGAAGCACGCTACACGGCTCTCCTCTGTGAGTTGTCACGACGGGTTTTCCCAGTCTGTCATCTGAGATTCTCAGTGACATCATAACTTTGTTGATTTTATTGTTTTACAACAACCGATACTGTTTCAAAGGACAATGACACAACAAGGTGACAAAAGTAGAAAAGAAACGAAAAAAAAAGAACAAACTTGTTGAAACTTGCTTTAAACGTCACTGTGATGGTGAAATTTAATTATTTCCAAGATGATTGGCAAATTAAAGTCGAATTAAATTTAATTCAACACCGGCGAAAAAAATTACTTTAATGAGAAAGTGATTAACTTTTGAGGAAAAGAATAAAAATAGGAGAAAAAGAAGAACTATAAGCTAATGTTTAATCGAACTCAGATTACGTTTTCAAATCGGAATCGAACGGCATTAAGAAGTTCTGCTTATTGGCAGAACCTTGAGAAACAATAGACAAGTACCAATATTATGCAACGTACAATAAACAAAAATGACATCCCGACGATAAGATACAGCGATATGATCGTGCAAGCCCCTATTTGCACGGTACCGAAAACTTTTTATTTTCACTCTGTGGAAGAGAAAAAAAAACTGAACATTTTGATTTACCAAATATCACCTAACGGTTATTTTTATAATCGCGTTTGCTTTATGCCGCGTCGCTCCAGATTATTTAACCTCCGCACAACATTTTTATCCTAAAAATAAATCACGAAGAACAGTTGAAAATGAATGAACTGGATAAACGTTAAACAAACAAATAACAAAAAGAAAAGAAAGAACCAGTTCGGACTGATCATTATTTTTAATCATTCCAAAGTGGCGGATCGCAGAATTACAGCTGTATTAATAGCCAACCTCATTATTAATTCTGGATATGAATTCCCGTTTAATATTCGTCCTTAATGTGGCGTTTGACTGGAGTTGAAAGAACGGTCCATGAATCATGGTTTGTTAATCGTCCCAAAAATGTACTCAGCCGAAACGTTTTCGTATTTAAAAATTATCTCTTTTTTTCTTGTCGGTTCCGGTTTTGAGATTGAAAGTGTTTGGATTTCAACATTTTAATGACAAGAAATAAAATCGTGTAAGATTATCCGGAATTGTTTGAGACGTTATAAAATGACTATAAGAAAGTAGAATTGGACTAATTTTATATGAAAGACTAAATAATTTGTTTGTTAATTTCAGGTCCGATGGTGGTAGCAGTGAAAGTCCCCTTCGAGGAGAAGAGGGCGAGACTGTCAGTCAAACACAGTCGAAGCACAGTCACAGCCATCATCACGAAAAACAGGAACCGGTGAAATATGGAGAACTAGTCATATTGGGGTAAACATTTGAGATTGAAAAACAATTTTGGTCCCCCTAAGAATCAAACGAATGAATTGGATTGAATTTGATTATGTTTGTTAATTTGGAGGGAAAAAAAGGTTTCAGATCAAATGAATGATGAGTGAGAGTGACGAGATGATAAGAGCTATTAGTCTTGATTGACAAATAATTTGAAATTGATACAATTTGTCAAAGCAGCTTGACTAACGGCTGTGCTCTACTTTCTCGACATTGAACTTTCCATAATAAAGTGGGATTATGATTTACAATCAAGCATTAAAATAAAGAGTAATAGACGATTAAAGAGCTGACTATCGGAGTGAATAAAAATAAGACTGCGTTCTTAAAAAAAAAGAACTTCTGAGCATAGAAAAGAAGAAACTCGTATCGGGAGAGAGACGAGAAATTTATTAACAACGGTCATCAATTTTCGTCCCTTGAAAAGACCGACTGGTAATTGGCACGAAAATATACAAGACCAATTACTGCTAATCGCGCCGTCATAATTTCGCGCAACGAGCCAGCCAATTGGATGTTGTTTTGGTCGTTAGAATTGTAACACTCCGTGCTTTCTTCAAGTATAGATAGCATGACCTAATTTTATTGGGCATAATAGGATCGCATATCCAATTTGCAGTACACGATACTTAACTCTCCACTTTGAAAAGTGACAAATGTGTTATGTGATTGCACTTGAAAATATTTGAAAATACTTGATTTTACATTGTAAAATTGTATGGGTCGATGGACGCTTATCGTTATGCTAATTTATTGTTGATTTCCATTTTTCAGGTACAATGGTTACCTCCCTCCAAATGGCAGCAGGCATAGGAAGAAAAGTAAATTCGTGCTCTACAAAAGGCCGGTGGCCAATGGTGTCAAACGATTCAAACACTACGTGGTTAAAAATTCCGACACATCTCAGGCCATCAAAAACGCCCCACACCATTCTATCTCGTACACCCTTTCCAGAACACAATCTGTGATCGTAGAGTACACCGAGGATGAGAACAAGGATATGTTTCAAGTAATTTCAAAGTTCCATTCTTACAAGAAAAATTTCATCGTAAAATTGAAAGTTAAATCTGATGGAATCAATTGAATAGTTTGAACATGTTTCTTTCATTAATTTGATAAAAATGTAACATGAAGAAAAGGATAATTTATCAAAATGATCTTTTGATTTTCAATTATTAAAATTGAAGTGATTGAAATGTTTGTAATTAAAAAAAAAGAATTAAACAAATTATAGAATGATTTGCTTAATGTAAAATGTTGAACTTTGTTTAACAGATCGGTCGCTCCTCGGAAGAACCCATCGATTTCGTTGTAATGGACACGTACCCAGGTGGAAGAGAAGGATCTGCAGCAAACGAAGGCAAAATGGCGCAGAGCACTATCAGTAGGTTCGCTTGTCGCATCCTAGCCAACCGGTCAGACCCCAGAATCGCGGAGATCTACGCCGCTGGCTTCGACAGCAAACGAAACATTTCTTTAGGTGTAAGTTCAACGAACCCTGTAACACTTGAGGCAATACTTTTATCAGAGATATGAACTTGTTTCACTTACTTTGAACTAGAGCCGGCAAAATTATCTTCGATAATAGAACAGATAAGGATAATTTTAACCCCACCTATTGACTTAAATTAAAACAAACGTGCTTAATTTGTTTAAGTGAGATGAACATGACATCAACGCTTGTTATTTTGTGATTGCAGGAAAAGGCGACAAAGTGGCAAGAGAATCGCGAGATCGACGGACTGACGACAAACGGAGTGTTAATAATGCATCCCCGGGGTCAATTTTGTGGCGGCGAGG
Source organism: Trissolcus brochymenae (assembly GCA_030523145.1). NCBI lineage: Eukaryota > Metazoa > Arthropoda > Insecta > Hymenoptera > Scelionidae > Trissolcus > Trissolcus brochymenae. Next base: position 92,500 of record JAQQRF010000555.1, read on the forward strand.
CACAGAGCGGTTACTGGCGCGAAGTGAGCGTGGGCGGCGGCATGTTCTCGTTACGAGAGAGCAGGAGCGCGCAACAAAAAGGCGACGTCGTTGAACACGAGACAAACGTTCTACAAGATGGAACGCTCATTGATCTCTGCGGTGCAACGCTGCTCTGGAGGTCGGCTGAGGGACTCGCCAAGTCACCTGTAAGATTCAATTCCTCTTCGCCAGATTGAACACGATTTTTGCATGCAAATTTTTTAACCGAGAAGAGAGACGGTAAAAAGCCACACGTTTAATCCTTTAGGCCTAATCCAGATTAGGCATCGGATTAGATCTTGAAGACGATTAAAACGTCCTTCCTCAATCTGTTGTTAACTCTGTAATTTCAACATTATAATTTCAACTTCACGATTTTAACTTTGCAATCAAGTCACAAACGAGGCGAGATTCATTTGAATAAAAAATAAATATTAAACAAGACTTAGATGAAGAATTAAAATTTCAAATAAGATCTGTTGTTTGCAATATTTGATTGAGTTTATGGGAGTTAATGAACATTGGTCCGATTTGCAGACAAAGCACGATTTGGAGGAACTAGTAGATGCCATAAATGCAGGTAGACCGCAATGTCCGGTCGGATTGAATACACTTGTAATACCACGAAAGGCAGCGTCGAACTCGGCTCAGCAGCAGCCTTATGTGTATCTGAAGTGCGGTCACGTTCAAGGCCACCACGATTGGGGCCAGGAAAAGGACAAAGCCACGAGAAGGTGTCCCATGTGTTTGGTCGCTGGCCCGATAGTTAAACTATGCATGGGAATCGAGCCTGCCTTCTACGTCGATATCGGTCCGCCGACCTACGCGTTCAATCCCTGCGGTCACATGGCAACAGAAAAAACAGTCAAGTACGTCGTCGAGTTTGAGTTACAATCGCTATTTCATTGAATTAATTTTTTTTTAATAAAAACTAATTTATAAGTTATTGAAAAAAAAATTAATTTTTTGTGTTATAATTTTCAGGTATTGGGAAAAGGTTCCGATACCGCACGGAACCAACGGTTACATTGCCATCTGTCCATTCTGCGCGGTACCACTGGAGGGAACTCCCGGTTACGTGAAGTTAATATTCCAGGACAACGTAGATTAAAAAAAAATAACTTGTAAGATTATAATTTTGAAATGAAAAAGAAAACAAACAAAGAAGCATGCAACTGATCGAGTGAAGTAATAAGAAAAATGTCGATTCACAGATTCGACCAAACACCGTGAACGAGAACTGCGGACGATATATGTACAGAAGTAATTATTTTTCACCTTGGTCTGGCGACAGATCAAGGTGGGCTAGCCTTATTGCCGTAAGTTATTCAAACGACAAGGAAAAAAATGTTAATGTCAGATAGGTGCCACAGACCGAGGATGTGCTTACTTAATCGCTGGCATTTATAGAGCACACGAACTCTCAGAAACACATACACAGCATTATTATTTCTCATGGCAAACGAAAACGAATTCGATATACAGCTGTACTCGAGCCTATTCTTCTCTTGTTTCGCTCACCTTTCCAATGCAATATTCGTTAGTACAAAAAAAAGTATATGTATTTATTTAAGATGTAATGTATAAGATAGCATACATTGAAACTGCAGTGAAGTAGAACGGCGTTATCGTCCTTGAATTCGTTTTCGTTTGATTGACACTTTTCATTCATAAACAATGTATTTTTTGAACGAGAGGGAAATGAATGCTTGAGATAAAAACAAGGGAGACAGAGAGAAAGTGTGAAAAAAAGAGAAACGTGATCTATTATTCTGAGAAGTTCGAAGAGTTTGGTCCATGTATGGTCTTTAATATCAATTGCAATTGTTTTCAGCTATGTGGGTATAAGTGTGAATAAATAGTGAATTTGAATCGCTGGTTTGTTGAAAACAGCCGTAATCGTCTGAAGAAAGAGAGATAATTCAAATTTGTTAAAAATTTTTTCAACGTCGTTTTCGCAATCTTAAGCTTATCGTGTATTTTTTTTTTATTTTTATCATTCCCTAGGGATTACCATTTTTGTCCCACTAATGGGTTTCATTGTAAAGAATTTTGAGCGATCTCATGTAGCAAAATTCAAATGAAAAACAAAGATGAATTTGAGTGGGAGAAAATAATGGTATAAGTTGTGGAATGGACTTTTTTTTTAATTTCCGGTCTAAATTATCATAAACGTGAGAAAGCTGTGCAATTTACAATTAAATAAATTGACTTGCATTACGTGCGCAAATCGAATACGAGGCATGGATCTTTGTTGAAAATCGATGATTTAATTAAGATTGTATATTTATTGTTTATTTATGATTTTAATTAGTCCTTTTTTGTAACTAATTATGTCAATTTTTTTTGTAATAATCGTAGTTTTTTTACCAATTGTAGAGGCAAGCTGTCCGATTCAAGTGACAAATGCTTTTTTTACCGTACGAAAGAGCTGCGTTTTCTTAATTTAAAATTTAAATTAAGGAACAATTAAGCTTAGGAATTTATTAGCTAATCAACGTGAGCCGAAAAAGTATAAGGAACCGAGGGGGCAAACTTAAATTGCATTTAATCATTTCCACTAAGACGGGATTAACAATGTTGTGTTCAATATGTTGTAGCCCAATCATTTTTTTCGATTGGTCAAATTTGTTGTTACGTTTAATCAAACACTTTTTTTACAAGAGAAAATACTCATTGCATTTTACATTGTGCAAAATTTTAATTCCAATCATTAGTTGTGTTCCGATTTGTTATGAAAATTTTTTTCATCTTGTTACTTTTGTTCCAAGTAATTTCTTCCATGTAATTTTTATTGATGTTATCAGTAACTCAATGTGTCTTTGTGAAACATAAATTTAAGAGTGTAATTTCGAGACTGCTTTTAGGTAAAGTTTTTTTCTATTTGTTTAAAAAAACTTTTTAAGTGAAATCGATGTAAAAATACAAAAAAAAGAGAAGCGACAAAAATGATTACTGAAAAACTGAAAATCGCCCATTTTCAAGTTCGAACACCACACGATCACATGAAACTGTATATAATACACATCCATTTGCTTTGATTGATCTGTTTCGAACGACGCGGGACTTGATAAAACCTTACCAAAGACGGTGCCCGTGAAGAAAAAAAAAACCCTTGCGAAACATCAATTGATCCCACTTTTACAAACAAGCCAGTTCAAAGTGTTAAACTGATAACTGCTAGGAACATATTTTCGAGATCATTTGAAAATGTGTGTAAATGTACGTTTGTGTACGTGTATGTATGATAATAACGAATGAGTGCAAAATTTAAAGTACCTATATGTTAGATAAGAGAAATAAAGTGCTTTTGATCTACACTATCATTCGTTTGATCTTTTATTATCCTCTCCCAATTTACTTGAAGTCACTTGAACATGATTTGAATATTGAAAAATAATGCAAAAATTAAAAAGAGTTTAAGTAGATTTATAGTATTTTCATGAAAATTTTCTTATGATTTATTAATTTTGAAATAGAAGTCATAATTGCTGAGTTTGAATTTTGAGTTGCAACTGATTAATAGAATGTTATTGTTTTGATGATGAGTAGAGTTTAGTTTTCAGTTTAGTTTCGAAGAGAAAAATCCAAAATTGTACTCAAGAGTATTTCCTTTGCTGAAAAACGATCCATGGAATTTGTATCGCTACCTCAAATACATCTTACCTCAAATGATGTAGAGGTAAAATACTTTGGAGATGATGTGTACAAATATTAACACTAATTTTGCAGTAATTGCAATTTAAAATTTCTTAGATGACCGGGACTGACGAGAGTAAAATAACAAAAACTCTAAATCACGATTGCTTAAACCACATTTTCCAATTTTTGACACCAAAGGAATGGATACCGTTTACACAAGGTGAATGATATACAAATTGACTCTTTATTCGAAGACTTGGCATCTTTGAAATTTTCGTATTACGTTTTTTGTTACTGTGATATTTTTTTCAGTGTCCCAAACATGGAAGTTTGCTGCCTACAGCAAAGAACTTCAAACATTCAAATATATCGGTCGTACATCTGGTATGTTTCGTAAAACAGATATAGATGAGAAGCTAAATTTTACCGAATTTTTAGAAATCTTAGAGTTTGTTGCTCCAAAATTGAAATACGCAAAGATAAAAAAATATAGAAATGAATGTGAAAATGAATCCAACGTCTTAGTTAAGTTTGGACGTTTTGAATTCACCGTGAGAGTTAACAGAAACGAGGAGAAGTTCTTTCAAAATATCTTTATGAAACGAACAAAGAGAATCGAAATACTCAAGATCAACTCTTTGGATGGTGCAACTAAACTTGAATGGGAACATTTTTTTCAAGCGAATTGTCTGAATTATTTCAATTTCTCGGTTGAATTTTTATACTGTCAGACACATCACGATAAATCACTTTTCTTCGATTACATATCTATTTTGCCAAGCAACCTGGAACAAGTCGTATTGGTCTTTGATTTTAAATATATCTTGAATTATGACGAACAGCAGAAAATATCACAGGTTTAATGAAATATAACTCGAAGTATACACTTTTCAAATATAATAACGGAATGTAAAATTTGTCATTTCAGTTTTTGCAAAGGCTACCTCGGTTGTCAAAAGTACATTTGGATTTTGGAAGTGGTATTTCCCCATTGATCACAACAGAGATATCAAAACACGTCAACACTATCAAAGAATTATGCTTAATACAACCAACATTAGACACGACTTTTGGACTTTATCTTATAGAGCATGAATTGAAAATCTTATCAGTCATTCCAAATTGTACCAGTCTTACAAAATTGAGTCTGCATGGTTTCACATTACGTGAAGATCTGTGCAAACAAATTGCTGAAAATTGTCTGTCCATTCAATGCCTGAAATTACGTATGTTTCACAACCTTTTTTTTGCTTACAGCAATGAAAGTACAATATGTGTCATTCCAAAATGTAATTAATTACAATCATTTTCTTCTTTTAGAGGACATGCATCTCACGGAAACATGTTTTCGATTATTGACGTCATTGCCAAATTTAATTGAATTGTATATACCTTCTACTTATATGACTATAAAACTCACAAAAGAAATGACAAATTTAAAAAGGTTGATTATCAAAGATGCCAGAAAAATGAAAGGATTTGATTTCGAAAATTTGGCCACTGCTCTGGTCTTGATGCCGACTTTGTCTTCTTTGAGATGTCACCCGTCAAAAATCTCATTGACAGAGACAGCGGCGTGTAAAATCAAACAAATTATTCATTCCCGTGGCCAAAATATTGTTTTGTATTCGTTGCTTTACAGCTGGGAGGAAAAATGTGTCGTTGAAAAGGTGGGTGAAATTGCAAATGCAATTTCAAACAAAGAATTTTCAATTTCGATAGTTGTATCTTCTTCACGAGTAAAAAAATTACTCAAAACACTGAAAAAGGCTTAAGAAACAAATGATCTCTGACCAAGCGTTGACTAATTATTCGAATGAGTACTTAAACAATTTTTGGATACCTATATGTTAGATAAGAGAAATAAAGTGCTTTTGATCTGAGCTATTTTTTGTTTCTTCTTCCATTACCTCCTCCTAATTTACTTGATTCAAGCATGTAAATGTAAAAACCCTAAATTTGATTTAATTATCAAAAAATAATTAAAAAATTAGAACTTAATAGAAGTTTCGTTTCAAGTATATTTATTAACTGCTTATTTGCTGAGTTTGAATTTTGCCGCGAAAAATGGTCCGTGTCAGTTGCGAGACTGGTTAATGAATTGTTATTGTTTTGATGATGAGTTGAGTTGAGTTGAGTTTATTTTCGAAAAGAAAGGTTAAATTAAGAAGGAAAAACCAACCTCAATACCGCATTTAAAAGTATTTCTTTTGCTGAAAAAGGACGTGTGTCAGAATTTGTATCGCTTGATATATCTTTAACCCTTAGTTATACTCACGTAAACTTTTTCTATGTAAGTAGTCGCGTGGCGCCTGACAGGCGCCGAACACACAAATTCTTCTTTCACAAGAATCTGTTAAATTTTAATAAGTATTTTGTTTTTTCAATTAATTTCAATTGCAGGCTGCTCCGAATGTATTATTTAAATAAAAATTAATAAATAAGGGTTAAGAATATATTTCTATTTTGATATAAAAAAGTTGAGGTAAAATACTTTTGTAATGATCTATAACAATTTTTTAATTATCAGTAATCGCAATTTAATTTTTCTTAGATGGCCGATACTGTCGAATGTAAAATGACAGAAGCTCTGACGAATCAAGTTTGCTTAAACCGCATTTTCCGATTTTTGAGACCAAAGGACTGGATATCGTTTGCACAAGGTGAAGGATATAAGAGGCCAATTTAAAGAATTGGCCTCTTTGAAATTTTGGTATTACAGTTTTTCTTACTGCGATATTTTTTTCAGTGTGCAAAACATGGAAGCTCGCTGCCTACAGCAGAGAACTTCAAACTTTCGTATATGCCGCTTATTCTGCACCTCTCTCAATGTACGACAGTGATGTTGAAGACAAACTGAATGTTGCACAATTCTTTGAAATCTTAGAATTTGTTTCTCCAAAATTGAAGTATGTAGAGATAATAAAAAAATATAGATTTGGACAAATCAATGACGCATTTGTTACGGTTAAATTTGGACGCTTTACATACTTCGTGATACTGAAAAAAAACGAAGAGGAGTTGTTTATGAACATCTTTTTGAAACAAACAATGAGTATAAAAACACTAAACATCAACACTTTTGACGGTGGAACTAAACTTGAATGGGAACATTTTTTCCAAACAAATCGTCTGAATCATTTGCAATATACGGTTGAATTTTTGTCCTACCCAACACAAGATAAATCACTTTTCTTCGATTACATATCTATTTTGCCAAGCAGTCTGGAACAAATCGAATTGATCTTCGATTTTAGATACATGTTGAATGATGACGAACAGCAGATAATAACACAGGTTATATATTCAACTGTTGTAGAATCAAATTGACCTAAATTTCATGGAATATACCTGGAAGTACACATTTATTAAATATAAAACGGAATGTAAAATTTGTCATTTCAGTTTATGCAAAGGCTGCCTCAGTTGTCAAAAGTACATTTGGATTTTGGAAGCGGTTTTTCTCCAGTGATCGCAACGGAGATAACAAAACGCGTCAACACTATCAAAGAATTATGCCTAATACAACCACTTTTGGACAAGACTTCGGAACAATATCTTAAAGAGAATGAGTCCAAAATTTTATCAGTCATTCCAAATTGTACCAGTCTTACAAAATTGAGTCTAAATGGTTTCACTTTACATGAAGATCTGTGCCAACAAATTGCTCAAAATTGCCATTCTATTCGCTGTTTGAAATTACGTATGTTTCACAACCTTTCTTTGATAATAGCAGTTTCATGATTATAGCAATGAAAATATAATGTCGTTAATAAGATAAATTGTAATATTTTTTTTTTTTAGATGACTCCTATCTCACGGAAATATGTTTTCAAGTATTAACGTTGATGCCGAATTTAAATGAATTATGTATACCGCCTTTGGAGATGAATCTTACGAATGACATGATAAATTTAAGAAGGTTGATTATCCAAGATGCCCGAAACATGAAAGAACTTGATTTTGAAAATGTAGTCACTGCTCTGGTCTCGATGCCAAATTTATCTTCTTTGACGTTGCATCCGAAGATTATTTCCTTGACAAATAAAGCGGCGCGTAAAATCAAAAAAATTATCCATTCCCGTGGCCAAAATATTGTTATTTATTCGTTACTTTACATTTGGGAGGAAAAAAGATGTTTCTTTAGAAAGGTTGGTAATATTATATGTGAGTCGCCCATTTCAAACAAAGAATTCAGGATTTCAATAGCTGAAACTACTTCACGGGTAGAAAATTATCTCAAAATAATAAAAAATGCTTAAAAAAAGATAAACTATGATCAAGCGTTTACCCATTTTTAGAATAAGATTTAAAATATAAAATGTTTAATTGATGTATCATAAATTGTAAACAAATTTTTTAAAATACATATGTTTCGTAATTCTTTATATTATAAAAGTTATCGATTTTAGTTTATGCCTAGCTATTACTGGAATAATTTTTATTTTAATGTTTCCATTGTTATTGAAAAATTATGAAAAAATTGCTTACATTTAATTCCGAAGAAGTATAACAAACGGCAAAGCGGCTTGAGCTAAGAGCGGTTCAGAGTGGCGCGCACTCGTGATCAAATTATAGATAACACTACAGTGCCCTGGAAAGACGAGAGATCTCGATTCAAAAAAAGAGCGGGAATTCTGAGGGCAAACAAAAATATTTGTGTGTTTTAATAGTGCGAGGTCAAATTAACAACAAAATATTCTGAAAAAAAATTCTTGTCCGAAATAATTAAATTCTAATTTTCGTAAATATTTCAGTCAAAGTGAAATTTTAATTATGTTTTATTTACATATTTATTACTCAAAAAGTGATTTTTTTCAGCTTAAATACAATCGTGAATCACACCTTTCTTATTAATAATAATAAACTGTAATTTTAGTAAATGCAAATTTCTCATCTCATTTAGAATTAAACTAACTTAATAACACAAATCCAAAGTATCACATGGCATCCATTTTGAGCTCTCCAAAGCGTCCCACAGATTATAATCCTGATCTATCAGTTCTCTGTTTAACTTTTCAACATCTACAGCGACTGAATGTTCTATAAAAAGACGACCCCATCAGTATTTTGGAACAAATAAATAAAAATGGTTTATTTTCCAATTAAAAATGTGTATATTTCTCACCGACTAGTTCCAAGTCATCCTCCTCAGGCTTTTGTTCTGTCATATAATTGTTATACGAATCCGTGGGATGTTCGCTGTCATAGTAACCCTGTTGCCAAGCACTGTAACTGCTCCAGTACGATGAAGTATCATAGTAATTGTAAGCTTCTGAACTGACATTCGCTGATGTGTAATCAGTTGTAGATTGTGGTGGCGTTGACCTGCAATTAAAAATCACAAAATGCATAAACTATTTCTGTTTTCCTTTTCATTTATTTCTTCTTATTAAAATGTTAATTAAACTTTTAAACGTAAATAAATCTTTTACCCTGCAATCTTGCTCCAAGGCCTGGGAACAGCGTTACAAATTTTCAACGATTTGGTACCCAAACCCCTGTACCCGTTCATTGTAACCAAACTATTTTTTTGTTCTTCCTCATTAGCGAATCTAACAAAACCATAACCTTTGCTGAACCCAGAACTGTCCAAGATCACTTTAGCTGTTCTGATGGAACTGTATTTGGCTGCAAAAGCTCTGTATAAGGAATAATCGTCAACGTCGGTTGAGAGGTCACCCACCCAGATACTGAATTCTCGTTCAGCTGCTGGTTTTCCTGTCGTACTTGCATGGTTCAGACGAAAACGTACAGGCTAAAATGAAAAATCACGTTATTTCAACCATTTCAATGTTTTAAATATTTTAATTACAAATTCAATACATACAGGATTTGATCCAGGGATAACTTTTCCATTAAGTTTATGCATTGCGTCCAATGCCATTTCGTCCGTGGGAAAATGAACAAAACAATAACCTGCTGGCTCACCTGTGTACCTGTTTCTCATCACCTTCACAGTTTGAGGTTGCTCATTCATTTTGTGGAAAGCATTCATTATGAAACTTTCCGTCATGTAAGGTTCCAACTGCAAATTATAAACATTTTGTAAGAAAACATTACAAATTTATCATTTCGTTTTTCTTTTTCATTATAATAAACAATATTCAACCATGGATAAATTCAAAATTTAACCTCACCTTTATGTTCAAGCATGTTTTAAACGAGAGTACTTAATATCAACTAAAAGAAATGTCACAACTGTTCTTTGCTGTTACATTAAATTGTGTCGTTGTTAAACATTTATTCAGCTCAGATGTACTATGTTTACAATTAAAAATATATACACTGCGCAAAGTTCCACTAACAAAATTCGATAAATAAAACTTTACCATACAACTTCATCTGTCTTTTCTTATAACTTTTAATGATGTTCGTGTTTCCTAGTTCATAAGATATTTATTAACAAAAGTTCGAGACAAATTATTGACCTCGTTGTTCTAAATAAACCATTGTAAATAACAAACAATTGCCCTTGGTTAGGTTATAATTTCAAAATTATTCCAATCTACTCACCCCTCCCATCCACAACTGACACAAAACCATCGGTCCAGACATCTTAGCAGATATTTTACAATCTTTTATATTATTGTATTATTTTATATTATCAAAATATTTATTCAAAACTGGATTGAAATTTGTTATGAAAAACCTCCTCTGTTTATTTACCATCCACTTATGGTGTGTTTTCTGGTTCTTCTTCTTTCACAAGCTTCTAGTCACGACTTTTTGAACACCTCTGAAACCCGGTGTTCCTAAAATCTCAACTCGGAAATCGCTGGCGTTTCTTTTCGGGCTGGCTTTGGCTGCCATTTTGTCTTTGGGTGTCTACTCTCCTACAAAAAGATTGGCGTGCAGCGGTGGATTTTCCCTTTTTAGTTTTCCTTTAATTTCGCCAAGACGACGGACACATACGTAAGTAACTGAGAACATTTTTTTGCACATTTTCGGACCATCTTCGGCGACCCACGCCAACTTGTCTCGTCATTCGGACACTTCTACTGTTGGCCTGGGAACGCCATGCACCGGTTTCATCAAAAATCCAATTCTAAAACAATCACCACAAATTCCACATTTTTCCTGAAACATATATTTTCACTCAACTTCTTTACTTCATTTATTATTTATTTTGCTCGACTTATTTTAAAATTCATTTCCTTGTTCTTCAACTTGTTGTTGCAACTTTGATTTTTTATTATGCTTATCATATTTTTTCTACTTTTTATCTAAGTAGACATTTCAGAACAAATAAAACGTGCGACACGAGTTTATTTATTCGCCTGATTGTCAAGGAAGGATTGATTTTTGCCTGCTCTATAAAAGCGACACTCTATCGATTTAATAAAGTGGCGCGATGTTTTGACGACATATTGAGCGAGAGTGATTTTCTTGAACAGACACCATATTTTTGTTTTCAATCTTTAATATGGTCGATTTCAAAGATACAGACAAAAAATGACCCAAAACAAACGCTCCTCCAACTTGTTTTGAGATCGTGAATTTTGATTGCACATTTTTTTGTTTTCAGAAAATGGTGGCGTCCAACACTCCGGTAAGGCTGGAAGGCAACACTCTGAAAAGCTACAACACATCTTTCAACTTCTAAACAAACTTCATTTTCAAATTTTTATTTTCATTTAACATTTTTTTTTATTCTGTTTATGAATTTGTTTTGTTGATATTCGGCTGAATGTATGGAATATAATGTGGCTGACTGGAAATTTGATTTTTAGCGAAAAACCAAAATTTTCGTTGGACGTCTGCCAGAAAACTGCCGGAATGAAGAGCTGAGGTCGCTGTTCACGCGGTTCGGCGAGGTCACGGAATGCGATGTGATGCACCGGTACGGGTTCGTTCACATGGCGCGCGAGGAGGAGGCCGCGATGGCGATCAAGGCGTTGCACAACACGAATTTCAAGGGCGCCACAATCAACGTGGAACAGTCAACCGGGAAGTCGAGAGGCGGTGGTCCGCGAGGCCGAGATGACCGAAGGGGCGGCCCGATGAGAGGTGGCAGAGGAATCCGAGACGGAGGCCGCGACGCTCGTCCTGGTCCGTATACCGACAGGAGAGGTTTGTTGAATACCGCGACTAATGGGTAGTTTTGACGATGCAATTGGTTCGTTGCTTGCACAGAGACAAAACGTTGCTCGCTCGGAAAGCTCATCTCCTTACGTTGTTGGATCTGGTAAACAATTTTAAAAACTTGATCAAAATCCTAAATCAAAATACTAAATGTAGATTTCAAAAAGATGAAACAATCAAAAAGAATTTTGTTTTGGTTTTGTTTAATTTGTCGGTTTAAATGTAAATATTGTAATTTTTACATTATTAAATTTAAAAAAAAAAATTAATATTCAACTTCAACTTCGTTTCTGATCATTTTTATTTTCATCTTATGTTATTAAATACTCAATTTCAATTATTTCTGATCTCATTATGATTTAATCATTTTTGTAGAACAAGATTGATTGAAGCAACATTATTACGAAATCAATAAGTCTCTTCAAATTTATAATTCAGTCATTTATATTTTGTCCGGGACAAAATTTTTAATTTTATTTTTACCATATTAACTTCTAAGTGGTGAAAAGCATAGACAGTATAAAAAATCGAAAATAATAAAAGCATTAAGATATTTGCATTAAGCATGTACTAATGAAAAAAAAAAAAAAAAAAAAAAAAAAAAAAAAAAAAAAAAAAAAATTGCTTTCCATCATCTGACCAAATCCAACGGCGCATCGAGGTTAGTGACAAAGCTCGTTAAAATTTGCACGTATCAATATTTTAGTTGTTTTATTGGCAAGTCGCGGTTATTTATAATGAACTGTAGTCTGAATTGTCGGTTCGTTTCAATCCCGAAGCAGATGTGTTATCAAACTTGGTTCCAAATTTCAACAACCACAAAATTCATTCGATAACGATCTTGAACAAGCGATCGTTCTAACTATCTATTTCGGAAACGAGTTAATTTCAACTTTCAATTTAAAAAGCAAACAAAATTATAAAAACAAAATTTTTTAATTCAGTAAAAGACTCGTCGCATAACTTTGATCGAGACGACAATGTAAATTTTAATCAAACCGAATCAAATCGATTGAGAGATGAACTTGGAACTTGTTTGTTGTGCTTTGCAGTCGTTCCGATACAACTTGTCGGTTATGATGGATCTACTGGAGGTGGTGTTGCAGGAGGCTATCAGGACTACAATCGAGGCGGTGGCGACTTCAACCGCGGCGACTTCAGCGGTGGCTATTCCGATCGCGGAGCGTATGGTCAGAACGTCGGAGGCGGTGGGATGGGCGGTTATCAGTCGCAAGCACCAGGCATGGGAGGCGGTTATGGTCCTCAGGGCGCTGTTGGTAGCTATGGTCCCACGGGAACTCCAGATTACGGCCGGAGCGACTATGGCAGACCTGCCGATTTTGGTGCTAGGACAGATTATAGCCGCGGAGGTACATATTTTATCATAATGCATCGTGTAATTTTACACTTAAAAAATGAAAAATTAAAATTAAAATGTTATACAGTCTGTCAATACACGGAATTATATTTTATAATAATTTATTTATAAGTTGGAAAAAGAGTTGTTATTCTTTAATGCTCGACGCAAGAAACTATTTTAGATTATTTTCCAACAGTGTGCGACTACTCAGGCGTCGGTGGAGGGATGGTAGGAGACTTCAACCGGGGTGCCCCAGGTCCAGTGGACTACGGCCGTACGGATACTTTTAATGCGGGTCGCGTCGACTACCAACCCAGAAACGACTACGATCGCGGAGCAGCCGGACCCATGCGAAACGGCAGCGGAGCAGTTGCCGCTGGAGGCTACGGTGCCGGATACTCGGACGTCGGGTATGAAATGTACTGTTCCTAAATGTTTATTACTATACTATTTCTTTACCGAGTTTCAAATTTTAATAGACTGTTCCAATTGCAAGATATTAATTAAAATCTATTTAATTGAAATTTAATTTGAAATGAGTTCAAAGATTGTTTACTGATCAATTCCATTTCTTTGGATTAGGCCAATGAGCGGAGCACCAACCTACAATACCGGAGGACCTAGTTACAATACGGGACCACCACAGGCCGACATGTTCAGCAGAAGGCCAGGAGGCGCTGCTCCAGTCAGTGGTTACCAAGTTGGCGCTGGGTACGGGTTTGTTTCATTTTTGGTCTCCTTTTTTCTACAAATTTCGCGCTCGCAAAACAACATATTAATCTTGGATCTCGTTTTTGCAGGTACTCTGAAGGCTACGACCGACCTGATCCATACGCTCCACCTCGCGGTGCTGGCCGGTAAGTTGAAAATTTGATTTCTTAAATTCATTATTTGGTTTGAGAGTATGAAAAGAAAAAAAAATGAACAAACAATCCGGGTAACCGTTAATTAAAAATAATATAATTTTTTGTCGGAATTGCGCTCAAACAGCTTTATACAATTGAAAATGCATTTGTGCTTAAAATTTTACTGCGTTGTTGCGACTTGATATCTTTTGCTTGTTTATCGGCTCGGCGCGCGTGCATTTGATAGTATAAAAATAGCGGAAGACACGCTGAGCGACAATTAGAACGTTATGTAAAAGAACAAGGTGTAATGACTGTGCAAGAAAATCTCCTCTTCGGCGTTTTTGCGAGGCTGCGATGCGAGCGTATATTTTAACGTTGTAGATGGCACTGTCGACCGACCTTTCTTTTCTTTTTTTTTAAACAACTTTCATTCTCTCATTTCTGTGCAAAAGTTACAAGACATTATTTTTCTTTCTTTTCTTTTTTTTTGTTTTTGTTTAAATTTCAACTTGAAAATTCTATCAGCTTGAAATGGTGCCATCCATAACGAGCGGTCATTCTGATAAAACAAGCTCTGGGTGATTGCGAAAAATTGTGGCCAGTGATATTAAAAGAAAAATAAAAATAAGGACAGCAAATTTTTTTGCGCAGCAAGTAGTAATGACAATTTTTTTGTGCGAGCGATTTGGAGCGAGCGAGCGCGCCCTACCATCCACAGCATTACATCTTGTACTTTGAGTATCCCGGGAGGTTTCAATCAAAGTTTCGTCCTTGTTGCCGACAAATTTGATCCGAACCTTCTGATGCGAGAAGCAATCAACATTAATGCAGCGATTTTCATTTTTCTGACCTTTTAGCTTCCCAGGTCCGGCAGACGCAATGCCACCGAGGTACTAATAAAAGCGTACCAAAGCGAATAGTAATCGACAGGCAAAAAAAGCGAACCTAGAATATAGTCGTCGATGTCTCTGAAATCGAGCCCGCGTTTGATGCAAACAAGACGGCAAAAAATTCGCTTACGACAGAAACAAAAACAAAAAAAAAGTATCGAGTCTAATCGTACATCCATTGTAAACGTTCAAAGCTGTTCATGCCACGAGGAGACGGACAATTGGTGAACCATAGCCATTAGTTGACAGATAAATTACATTAACAGAAGAAACAAAATAATTGACAAGAAACAAATTGTGTAACAGTTTTATACAATCACACCAAGAAGAATATTTGTATCGAAACTTACATTTTTTTCAGTTCTTTTTTTTTCTTGTTTTATTCCTTCGTCTCCCTTTTATTGTTAGTCTTCACTGTTTTGTAGAACTGATGAAATTGTGTTTTGTCTGTCCGACTGTACGAGTTTGGAATTCAAGTTCCCACTTTTTTTTTTGTTAACGAGAGGATCACCTAGCAGAGTAAAAGATGTATGCCTTATTATTTTTTGAGTTTATTAGTTGAGTTAATAAGAGAAGATGTAAAGTACCATTTTTCTGTTCGATCGTTACTTCTCCTTTTTTTTTCTCTCCATCCTACTCTTGTTTTAATTATACATTAAGTAACTAAACATCTCGTTTATTTGAAACAATGAATATCATTTTCCATAAGACATATTGTATCTTTGCAAATTAAATAAACAATGACAAATTCTGTAAACCTCGGCCTCGTTTTATGTTCCTTATCAACGATGTTCCATTTTTTCAGGTATTCAATATGTTCAAATTTTCGTTCCTTGTTTTCTCTTGGTTTTTATTATTTTTCATTGTTCATTTTTGTGTTCAGTCTTGAGTATTGTTTAATCAAAATGTGAAACAACATGAGCGTGCGAGTGCGTTTAGGCGTTTTTAAAGGATGTCACCAAGAATTTTATGGAGTACCGATGAGTACCGACGTAACTTATCAATGCGGCGATTAACCGGATAGCGTGCTACGTTTGCGTTTGCGCTCTTTGCCTATCAAAAAAGGTATGTTACAAAAAACCAACCAAACCAGAAAACAATATTTTGCGTGCGCCCTTAAGGTAGTTCTCTTGGTATGTTATACTACAACATAAAATAATAAAATTTCAAACTAACTTAATATTGATCAGAAGTAATATTGAAATGTTTTTTTTTCTTCAAGAGAACCACCTGAACTTGTTTAAATTTGTTCATCGTTTCACAGGCACTGCTATTGATTGAAGATCAAGTGCTCATCGCTCATTGCTGGCACGAAATTTTTGTGTGTTATTTTGGTTTTGTGCCAAGAAATTTGACATTGAAAATTAAAAAAAAAAAAGTAATAATAAAAAAGTCGTGCCAGCACCGAATCATCAAACCGAAACTCCTTTTATGGTGTAGGGATTACACCATGCATTTCGGTATTTCATTTGTACCTAAAAAAAAAAAAAAGTGGACAAAATTTTAATGCGCTTTTGTGAATCCTGAGAGGGAGAGCTCGCTTGTGATAACAAAACCGAGACAAAATCGTTATCCCAACAATGACATACCCTTGTCACTGCGAATGCGCTGCGAGCGTTCGGTAAAGTCAGTCCTATAAAACATTTCCTCGTGTACACTTCTTCGCTTCTTTGACAAAATTATGACAGTGGTGATTGATGATGAAAAGAACCGAAGAAGGAGCTGGAATGCGAAAATAAAAAAGCATTAACTTTCACAGACGAACATGTCTTAGAACAAAATTGTATTGATCGAATTGCGTGCGAAATAATCGCAAATTGTGTCGGCAGACTCATGATCTTTGAATAACTTTGTAATTGATTATTTGCGCAGTCCGATGATACTTTGATCCTAACCGACAGCTGCGTGCTCTAACTTTGATCTCATTCTTGCCTCGATTACGACCGTCTCTGTTTCCTTTTCTAGTTCTGACTTCGACATCTTGAGCACATCACATCGACTTTTCTTTTAATTTCTTTTTGATTTTCATTTTCTGCCAGAATGTTTCATTTTGTTTTGTTTAGTTCATTCAGTTGACATCGATTGTCATCTTCTTTTGATTGTATGCTAATCTCTTGTTTTTGTAATAGATGGCCAGGAGGATGAAGAGAGACCCGAAGATGAAAGGAATTCGAGTCCAAGAAATCGCACAGGAGCAAGCGAATCTTTGGAAGAGATTCGTTCTGGATGCTGGAAACGTCTAGAAAAAGAACTGTAATAACAATTGTGATAATTAAATTACACTGATGAAACGAATAAAGTCATATTTTGTACTTTTGAAAACTATTTATTTATTTATTCAGTTTTTTATTTGTTACAATAAATTTGTTTTCAAGTTGCAAAAATCTTCAGTTCCACTTTTAGAAAATAGTGTTTAATTACTTTGCACAGGTTCCGTGATGAATGAGAAAAAAATTTGCAGTTACCTTATACGAAAAAAATGATAAAGTAGGTTTGATTATTCGAAGATAAGCACTAATAAATGAACATTTTTCTTCAAACCAATAAAATTCAAACCGAAATAAAAATATTTTTCTTTAAAATCTTCGTCAACAATGTCGTCCAAAATAAAGGAATGGATTTGGCATGATCTAGCTTTCATTTCCTCATGAATAGAAAGGCGTTGATAATTACGTTACGAAGTCGTAGTACAAACTTGAATCGTGGGTTGTTAATACTGTACATTTTGAGGTCTTGGTATTGGCAGGGATCGTGACATTGTCAGGCTTGGCCGTTGTCGATTTTTCTTCTGTAAATGATCGCAATATTAACATTTCAAATGAACAAATTATTGCTAAAAAAAGAAATCTCATTCCCACCTTTTCTTTTTGCGGGCCGTGAGTGATTCTTGGCCACTGTCATCGTTTTCACTATCTTCCGACTGACTGCTGCTGCTGCTGCTTGAAGAACTGCTTGATGAGTCACTGGATGAGTCGCTGGCAACTCCAGTGTCTTCTTTCACATCAATCTTATCAGCAACTGCAGCTAATTCTGGTTCCTTTTCACGTAAAATTTTCAGCCATTTGCGTGACAACTTCGGACGTCCACGAACCTACAAAATTTGTTTATTCATTTCTCAAATAAAACAAATATATTATAAAAGGAAGTGTATTCTTTCTTCAAAACAGAAAAGGAAAAACAAGTTGCTGAGTTTCTTACAGTTTTATGCCAGACGACAGGAAAGTTGGTTTTGGAGCAGAAGTTCTGAGTGACGGCTATGGTGTCGTCTAAGTTAAGAACCACGTGCCACCATCCACCCGGGATGAAAACAGTCTCTCCTGGTTTTTGAAGGATCTCGATTGGTTTGCAGTCTGCCGGCCAACTTGGCAGTTTCGTTCGCGGATAGACGACTGAAAACCATGTGACAGCTTCGTCGCGTTGCTTTCCACCTTCTGCTGCAGTCACTTTCAACAATTCACGAGGCGTGTTTGTAGGCAAAAGGCACCAACGCTTATGTCCTGATATCAGCGCGTTCCATGCGCTCGTTCCTAGAGGATCTATGTGAATTCCCGTACCTGAATAAATTATATAAAATCAAAAATCATCATTCATTTTCATATTGAATGAAATAAAAAATTAAGTTGAATGAAAATTTGAAGCTTCTTTATACCCGATCGAGAAGGTCCCATGACAAACCACCGGTATGGCGGTCTTCTGTGCTCTCCGGCATATTGAAAAAGGTCATCCCGAAAGAATTTTGGTATTACGTAATCCTTCAACAACTTTTTCCTACGAGGATGCTCGCCAAAGGAACTATCAAAAATATATAAAGGCGAGTCGTCCTCGTTGTTTTGCATGTATTGTACATAATACTTCATCTTCATTTTAACACTATAACCCTCGTTATCCTCGCCGCACTTAAACTTTTGATTTCTGTATTTTCTCGCCAGTTTCTGCAAAAGAAAGGACAATTAAGAAAAACATAGACTCGTTAAAAAGAGTTACACTCGACAATAGTTACGTAACAGTGACGAAAAAATAAAACAGTTACCTCCATCGTCCATTTGTTATTGGCCTTCCAGTCATTTTGAACACCTTGTATTATCACAGGCTTATAAGGTTTCTCATATCTCTCAATAAATTCGTCTATTGTCAAATCATTCTCGATCACTCTGTCGACATTGTCCACGAAGTCCCAGAATTTGTCAAAATTTTTGTGATAATTGTGTTGCGTCCAAGCAACCTTATCCGCTAATTCTGCAAACATAAATAAAAAACATCAACAAAATATTTAAAATACTTATTTGTCCATATCTCAACATTTGTTTCACAATTCAAAAATTTGTTTTGCAATTTACTTTCTACTCCCTTAACGAACAGAAATTCACATCACGCTAACAAGTTTCGAAATTCTCACGAGTCTGATGTGTCGCAAGTTCTAGAAAAGTGATTAAAAGTGCAATTTTGAAAAGCAAACTCGAGTCCCAACTATGGAAAGGTTAAGGCGGGTACGTTAAGCGTGCGGTTTACCTGGCCTGGCTTTGCGTTTCACCTCCTTGATGCGTTTGCGTGCCCGATGGTCCAACTTTAACTCCTCCGGCATTATTATTTACACGATAAACACCTAATTACGTTGATATTAATTTTTTATTTACAAATATAAAAGAGCCCACGCACATTCGACATCACACGCAAGTGGTAACTGTTGATTTCCGTTGTTTCCTTTCGGTGTCCCGAGCGACGGTGGCGCCGCCACCTTTTATCACAGACACGTTGTTTATTTTTGCCTTTTTGTTTATTGCTATTTGTTCTTAGTCAACTATTTATAGGTTAGGGTCATTTCTCAAGGACCTTGGAAGAACACAATTGAGCCAAATGAAAATGAAGGGTTGCAGTCTTGACATTGAAACCTGTTGTCCTTATCGCGGTGCCTACGTGACAGAAATCATGTTTTCAATTCCAATGAATCATCCCTCCCCTCCCCCTTATTTTTACATTCTACTGGTAAGTAATCCTCTAAGATTACCGGAGAGGAAACCTGCTGGATCAGAGTCTCAACTTTACAACCTCTAATTGCCGCTGTAAACAAAATGTCATCACAAATATAAGAAAGCAGATAAATAAAAAAGTAAACAAAACTAAAACAACAATCAAGTTTAAATGATCATTGATCAAGAAACAAGATGTGTCAATTGTTATTCAACAATCATAACAGTTCAAGCTTATTTGCAAAGGTTGCACAAGATGTATTATATTTGGGTATACAAGAAACAGCGGCCGGACAAAAAAGCCGGCATGAGGTCGCAAACGCGTCGACCCGTTGCCGAGTGGTTGTGTGTCAAGAGACCGACGACCCTTATCGCGGCGTGCTAACTCATGCGCCCTTGATCGTTCTCGGCAAAATGGCGCGGCAAGCGCGCCCCTTTCCCCTTGACGACACCGCTGCGATCACCCACTTCCTGCTCTCCAAATCAAAATAGTTGCGGCGCTCTCTCTCTCGCGACGATCCACCTGCGCAATTATTCGCGCGCTCTCTTTTCTCTCGATCACGCGTGCGATCGTGCCTCTCGCTCTCTGTCTTGCTAGCCGCGCGCACGCGCAGTAGAGGAAGAGCCTCGTCCAAGAGGGCGCTGGCGGCGCGCAGTGACAAACACGTTGCAACAAGGACAGCGAACCGTTGCCCTCAACGTGACAGAGAGAGAGGGACAGAGGTCGCTCTCTCGCGGGCGCCATGTTATGACGGCCCCCCCTCCTCCCCCTGCAGAGGCACTCGGTCGGGCTTACGTCGTGTGGTCCGTCGGTCGAGGTGGTCGGCGCGGTTTGTCGTCGCTGCGTGAGTGCGTGCGAGCGTGAAATCCGTTGCGAGGTGACGCGGTGAAGATCCTGGCGACCAAGTGATTGATGTGCGCGTGGTGGCGCGCGGTGCCAGCGGGGGCGCACTGCTCGTTGACGACTGCTCGCGCGTCCCCGTAGTTGCTCGTCGTTCCTGGCCAGCACCGTTACGTCACGCGATGGCGTCCGGCGCTGAGCTCCGGCTGCATTCGCCCGCGGGTGCCGAGCCCATTGTCTACCAGTGGCCGCTAACCTCAGGATCTGGCAGCGTCAGTTTATTATCCTCATTTCTCCACCTCCCCTCTCCCCCTCCCGAGAGTTCAATGTCTTGTTGTTGTTCCGATTTGCCCTCTCGCTCCAATTTCATCGCGGATGCTTTTCTCGTGTGTTGTTTGTTTGTTTTGTTGGGCTCTTGGTTGTTTGATGCTAATCGGTGATTTGTTTTCAGGTCCGTTCGTGGAACAAATATGTTTTGTCAGATCAACGTTGTTACAATCGTGTCACGAGCATGTGATCGCGCGTGTTTGGTATCGTTTTTCAGTTCACAGCTGATTTTGCGAAAGCGGCTTTTCCTGCCAGCTCGACTCGTGTGTTGATGGGGAAGGTTATTGACGGGAGGGTTCAAGGTCGACTCGCGGGCCTCCTTATTTTGCGACTTTTGCGCGACAGCTTTTTCTTCATTGTTTGCCTCCGTGTCTTGGTAGTTGTTCCGCCGTGAACATCGCTCTGTCTCTGTTGTTTCGCTTGACGTAAACAAGGACAGATGGATACACACGGTTCAACCTTTTTTTTTCTTTTTCGTTTCGCAGACGTGGTGTGTTTTTGATCAATTATTTTATTGTCGTAGGTCATTACAGTTGTAAACCATTGTTTTCATTCTTTTTTTATCTTTGCGTTCTGTTTTGTTTTGTTTGTTTTTGTTTTTTTTTGTATTTTATATTCTTGCTTGACTGCAATTTTAATTATATAGGAAATGTTTTTGTGAATTGAAAACTTTATATAAGACAGGATGTTAGGATGTAATTTGAATGGTTGAAGAAATTTGAATGTTTGTTTGAGAATTCCGAAGATTTTGTCGATGTTTATTTTATTTTACGAGATAAAAATTCAATCAATATTTACAAAAGTGGAATAAGTGGTGAACAATGTATGTTTTTAAGCATCACGTCTGGTTTTTGTTGCGATCAAATTAAAAGTTTTCGACGAAGAAAAAAAAAAGTCAAATATTTTGATTACTTCGAAATCGTAAAAGTGAAAACATTGGTCATGCTTGTTTTCCATGATTTATGGTGAACGGTAAGCAGAGTTAATTTCGGGCAGTACAAATTTTTCACGTCTCAATTTATGTTGGGCAACTGTTTTGTCCCTTTTACAAACTTCTACAAATCAGTCATCTCCTCTATTGTCAAGGAAGAAGAAAAAATTCTTCCCACATTCCATTCTCTCATCTTTATTGTTTTTCTCGATAAATTTTTCGTGACACTGGAATTTTCTAAAGCATCCCGATTGAAATCTGAGAAACGCTATTTTCTATTTCATTGCATTTCACAAATGTTTTTTTGTTAAAAGTGATTTAAAATTTTCAGGATCGACACGATGGAGCGTTGGATGTCATTGAAACAATGAGATGGGTGTGCGAGGATCTGCCAGATTTGAAATTGCCACTGGAGAACAATATATTGTGCAACTATGACACTCGTAATTACGAAAGTATGAAGAATCTCTGCGATAGATTCAATAGAGCAATCGATAGTTTGGTTCAATTGGTAAGAAAACAATCTTTTTCTCAAACTAAAACAAAAAGTCGAAAAAGAAATGACAGAATCTGATTAACCATTAATTTTTGCAGGAGAAAGGTACTAGTTTGCCCTCTCAGCGTTTGAATAAAAAGCCAAGTCAAGGATTGTTGCGTCACATCCTTCAGCAGACGTATAACCAAGCAGTGGTGGAGCCTGATAAGCTGAATCAGTACGAACCGTTTTCACCTGAAGTGTACGGCGAGACTAGTTATGACCTTGTGTGTCAAATGATAGACCAGATTGACGTCACGGATGACGATGTGTTTGTCGATCTCGGTTCCGGGGTGGGCCAAGTTGTGCTGCAGATGGCTGCTGCAACGACGTGCAAAATTTGCGTTGGTGTCGAGCGTGCAGATGTGCCTTCGACTTATGCGCAGGTAAAATTCTCAAATGAACTAGTTTTTAAGACTCAATCAGTTTCGATTTTAACCCTCAATTAATCTCGGAAACTCAAACTATACTTTTGCAGAGCATGGAGATAAATTTTCGCAAGTGGTTGAATTGGTACGGCAAGAGATGCGGTGATTACAAATTGATAAAGGGCGATTTCCTGGCGGATGAGCATCGCGAGAGCATCACCAACGCCACTATTGTGTTCGTCAACAATTTTGCATTCGGTCCGACCGTCGATCACCAACTGAAGGAGCGATTTGCTGACCTCAGGGACGGCGCTCGAATAGTCTCGTCCAAGTCTTTCTGTCCGCTCAATTTTCGAATCACCGACAGAAATCTTAGTGGTAATTATTACCATGCTCCGTTCACTCCATTCAATAAAAGTTTTTGATTTGTATAACATGATACTTTCCACAATAACATTTTAATAATTCTTTGACCATTTTCAGACATCGGGACAATAATGCATGTATCCGAGATGTCGCCTCTGAAGGGTTCAGTATCTTGGACCGGGAAGCCTGTATCCTATTACCTTCACGTGATCGACCGTACAAAACTCGAGCGTTACTTCCACCGGCTGAAGAACAACAAGCAAGGCGGTACCATCGACGACAACTCCGATTCTGTGATAAACAACACTGCCAAGCGTGCAGAGCGAGCTAAACGCGACCTCTCGCGACAACTCGACAGCCCGAACTCCGAACTGATCGCGTCGAACAGCGACTCCGATGACGAAAGTTCAAAGAGTCGTCGTGCGACCAAGATGCGTCGCAAGCTGAACCGCAAAACCGCGAACGGGATCGCGCGTCCCACCACGAGAGGGCGCCAACGTGGACGAGGCGTCAAAAAAACGCGGCCAAAGAAGGCTATCAACATCACGGGCCTGGATTTGTTACACAGCCAGACGCTGCTCAGCACCTCACCGCAGGCACTCGGCAAGAAACTGCCCCCTGCTCCGGGTTGTGTCGACCAGCAGCTCTCATCTCTTTCCATCTCAATGCAGTCGGCTCAGTGTGCCACTGTTCACGAGGAACTGAGCATCCCATCTGCACCTTCAGCAACACCATATGCTTTGCAAATTTTGTTAGACCTTTATAGGTAAAATCGAATGAAAGATGTATTTCATTGCATCACTAAAGTTAGTAACTTTTTTTTGTAATTCGTTAATTTTTTGTTAACAGAGATCAGTTCATAGCGATGATGGAGACGATGAGACAGCCGGAATTTCGTGTTTCCATAAACGCGGACATTGCGAAGGAAAAAGAACGAAATTCGAAACTCCAGTCACGAGCGGCCCAACTGGAGAAGCAAATCAAAGTTCTGATAGACGATAGTGTGTCACTGTTGAAGGCGCGCATGTGCGAGCTTGGCATCAACGCTACCTCGCCTGGCGACTTGTTAGCAAAAGCTAAGGAGATTGTTTTGCGACACAAACAGCTTCAGGCGAAGGCGAGCAAGCTGCAGGCACAAGTATCCTCTCTAGAGTCCGATCAGACGAAGCTCGCGTCTGTTAAGTACCAGGAGATGCGTGACAAATTTGAAAGTCACTCGACTTTACCACCGGCTCCACAGCCCTTGACACGGGACTACATTCTGAAGGAGATATCCTCGACATTGTCGCATAGGAAACGATTACAATCACAAGTAAATAACATTTTCATTTGTTTTCATCTTTAAATATTATGTCGAAATTTGAAACTAATTGAATGTAAAAACTGTTTCAGGTGAGCAAGCTCGAGGTAGATCTGAACGCTTTGGAACGTACAAGCAACGAGCGTCAAAGTGCAGTTTTGGCACAGCAACAGCAGCGCGAGGCAGCCGCAGCGGCAGCATCCAAGCACTCAACGGCGTCGCACCAGATGCAAAACGGTAAAACCGGAGTGTCGCGAAAGAGTCGCGAGGGTCGTTCGCGGTCGCAGGAGTGGCCGGACGTGCCCGATATAGGCAAGATTCAGGAGAACAACCCGGAGATCCTCGCGCAGAAGATCCTAGAAACTGGCAGACAGATCGAAGCGAGTCGCATCCACGGTCGGCAGAACGGCAACGCTCTTGCAAACACGCGCACGCGGTTGCCCCAAGCCACACTGAGTTTTTCATCGAACGCGCAACCGCCTGCTAACAATAGGGAGCACAATCGTGCGCAAGAGCCTCCAAGAGTCGCCAATTTTGAGGACAGACTCAAGAGCATCATCACCAGCGTGCTCAACGAGGACCAACAGAACCGTAGTAAACAGCAACAGTTGCAGATCCAACAGCAGCAGCAGCAGCAGCAACAGCAACAGATGGGGGAGCCAGATCGTAAGAGGATGGCCTTGCCGCCCAATATCAGTACGCCTGATTACACCCAGGTGCGTTGAACGAAAGATAAAATCGATTGACGAAAGTTAATTATTGTAAAACAATTGGATTTTATTTAAATGTTATTCTAGGTTTCTCCGGCAAAGTTAGCTCTAAGGCGTCACTTATCTCAAGAGCGACTGTCGTCGCACATAGGAGGATTGGAAAGAGCGCTGGTCGACAATCGGCAACCAGTTAATCATGAGAATAGCAACCGTGTAGTGCCAAGTGGCAGCGGCCTTCTGGGTACTCGGACCATAGGCGATCTGGTGAGCGGGGAGATCGAGCGGACGCTAGAGATCTCGAATCATTCGCTCATCAACTCTGCGGTCGACATGAGCGTGATGATACGGCCAGAGACGGTTTATTCGCCCATAAGTAGGCCCGCAAGTGCAGAAGGCGACACGGGACTAGCTACTTTAGCACATGTTGCAAGCTACGCGCCGTCTACTGCAGTCTCAACGCCCACCCCTACAACTGCAACGAGGTCATCGGTTCTGTTTACGCCTGTCACTCAGTCGCAAAGGTACTTTTATTGTCAAGTCGTCTTTTGTTAACTGTACCTCCTTGTATAATGGGCTTTTATAGGACCTCTATGATGGAGGGTCTTAGAGATGACCAACCACCATAGAAACGACAAGATTCATCATTTCATTCAACATTGTTTTAATCAGTTTTCTTTATTTTTTGTGGGCTCCAATGTGAGATCTAACTTGGCGGTTTTGTTACAGATATACACCGGTGCAGCTGCCACGAGCTGACATGAAGCCTTATCACGAATCATATTTTTCGGATAACCCATCGCAATCTCAGAGCCACGCAGCGACACCCACGCAATCACCTCAAACTTCGTCCGCGAACGGCGATATGTTACCTGTTGAAGGCCTCGCGGCTTCTCTGCACGCGCGAATACTCAATAATCAAAGTAGCAATAGTAAAACTAATGACACGACAATCACTGTTAATAGTAGAAGGTGATTATTCAAACATCGTTTGTCAAATTAATATACGTGTTTTTTTTTATTTTCTCTTGGATTAATTTTGTAATCCATCGTGATTTTTAGGTTTCAGCCATATCCGCAATTCTCATCGAGTACCAGCTCGACGACGAACAATGCGAGTGCAACCACCCCGAATCATTCGCAGTCACAGTCCAGTGTGAAAACTGAATCCGTATCGTCGGTTAGCACCACTGACCGGCCGCTGAGTCCTATGGCCGAGCCACACTCGAACACTTCAACCCCTCTTGTTGATGAGCCACACCTCGCTAATCAGAGGCAACGCAACGGCATTGCTGACGATGGTAAGTTCTCGCAGATGAAATTAGTCTCGTTAACTTTATCTTTACAATCTGCTTAGACTCTGCGCACTCTTAATCGTGTTACGTTCGCCAGTGTGCTACTTTTTTGCTATTCGTTTAGTCAGTTTTTTTGTTCATTCTCTTTTTCTTTCTTTTTTGTCTTTCTTTTTTGTCTTTCTTTTTTATTTCTTATTTTTTGTTTAGTGATATGCTTGAGTTTTGATCATGATTTAGCTGTACTTTTATACAACTTTTATACTTCTGAACAGACAATTTTTAACTATTTATGTTTTAATGCAAGACGCACAATGGCAATTATTCAGAAATGATTTTTGATTCCGGTGTATGGGAATTTAACTTGAAACATTTTTAGTATAGTAAAAGATGAAATTAAAAAAAAAAACAACTTAATTTAACCTTTCACAGATGTGTTTTTGCTATTAATTTTATAATACTACTTTCATAGCTAATATAAAATTAATTTTATTCCAAATTAATTGAATACAGTAAAATGTTTCACTTTAAGAAAAAAGACAAAGTGAAGCAAACACTTGACAGACAATATTTTTCTTGCGACCTTGGTCATGTTGACTTTTTATTGTTATAAAACATTACAGAACACTGCTCTTGCTTGATTCTAAAGTCTACCTGTTTGCATCTGACAATTTTTTTCAATTTTATTTTAGTATTTTTTTCATTTTGTATGCACTTATTGTTTCAATTTGGATTTGTATCTAGACTCGTCTCATTATTTTCCGACAATTTTAAATCCAAATTCATCACAATGTTTAGATTAAACTTTTATTTTTTCAAGATTAATTAATTTTTATGACAATTGAAAACAAATTTAACTTGTTAATTTATTACTTTTAGAATATAAATGCATTGCAAATGAATCAAGATACAAATCTGGCATCGTTACTCTGGTTTTTTACATTTTGATTTTAATCTTTTTGAATCCTTTAGCTGAGCTCTCTGACTCTTTTTTATTTATCTTTATTTTCGTTATTGTTTAGTGTATTTGTTAGATGCACTGTAGCTGTATGTTGGTTAGCTCTGTCTGTCACACACTCAATCTCAATCGCAACCCCTGAAGCTTGTTTTGTTAGAGAGAAAGAGAGAGAGAAAGAGATTGAGACGCACAGATCAGAGGGAGAAATCAGAAAATTTGGCTGCCTTTGGGTTGGTTCGTGGTTCCTGGTGAGTTTTGTCCCGCAGGGGTTGTTTTTCAAAATTCAGTTTTCTTTAATCGTTAACAACTTTATTTTAATATTATTTTCTTCATTCCTTAGTCGAATTACATCTTTGCTCACCCTGATTTAAATTTACACAATTTTGATAAAACATTTATTTCTTCTTTTGTATTTATCAAACGATTAATCAAAAACCTTATATTAAATAAAATTTAATTGAAAAGATTTATACAAAAAGTGCAATACTCGAAAATTCTTGTCATTTGATAACCATTCAGAAATATTGTCATGAAAATAAGCCAGAGATTTATCGCAGCTCATATACCCATCCCATTCACCAGTAAAATATATCTTAAAATTAGGAGAATAAAATTTAAGTACCGCAGGGGATGAGAACAAATGGTTGCAAATGACAAAATCATTTCAATACGATATTTTTTGCATGAGCAACAGTCTTTCTAGATACAATGTAGATCTTATTCTATGATTTATACTTTCATACAAAAATCGCATCTACGTAGTAAAAAAAAAAAAAAACAAAAAAAAACGACCCAGTGCATGCGCGTTAGTTCTGCATTGTGCTGTAGATGTTTCTGTCTGACTGCAACTTTTCCCACCCCACCCCTCAGATGCATCGTGTTTTATTATAGTGTACTGTATTTTTGTTGAGAAGAACAAAACTTAAATGAGGAAACTCTCTCTCATTCTGTGCGTCAAAATTGAAAACCCAAACATGTTCACAGCAATCGTTTTATAGACGGCGCTGTTTCAACTTTATGATGAAATTTGAATTGGAGAGCAGGATGGCTTATTTTTATGAAAATATCCTGAACGCCCTGATAAACGAAAGCTGAGACTGTCGATTAATTTGTATAACAAGCTTTATATAATTTACACCGCTCAAAAATTTGATGTGTCAGCGATTATTTTCACTGTGACTCACGTCGTTTAACATAAAACCGTTGTTATTTTTGTTATGTTTATTATTTTGAACTTCATAACTAATCGTTTTTAACTTTGATCTCCAAATGCTTTGTTCTAATGTTTCAATCGCTTAAGACTACGCATTGATCTAGTTTTCGTTTATTCAGTCTAATTGATTAAGTTAATTATCAAAAGTTTATTATCTTGGCGTCAATTTCCATCATTCGATCTCAGTAATAAAAACAAATTGTTTTTGTTCCAACGCATTAATCTAGTTTTCGTTTATTCAGTCTAATTGATCAAATTAATTATCAAAAGTTTATTATCTTGGCGTCAATTTCCATCATTCGATCTCAGTAACAAACGTTCATTTTAAGTTTATTTTAAAAATTGAAAATAAATGTGTATTTTTATTTTTAGATGGCGAATCAGACTGGCAAGATCGTATAAGTTCCGGTTTCGATCGTTTGGTGGCGTTTGCGTCGACGGAATTGGATAAACGGCGGCGCTCGACAGAGGGCGTGAACACGAGTCCGGACAGCGGCCTGGGATCGGACAGCACGGTGATCGGTACACCGGCGGTATCCGCGTCACCGGAGGATCCGGTTGGGCTGCCGCGCACGCCCTCTCCG
This sequence comes from Trissolcus brochymenae, assembly GCA_030523145.1. Classification (NCBI taxonomy): domain Eukaryota; kingdom Metazoa; phylum Arthropoda; class Insecta; order Hymenoptera; family Scelionidae; genus Trissolcus; species Trissolcus brochymenae. The sequence continues at coordinate 121,735 of JAQQRF010000555.1, forward strand.
AACAGTCCGCACGCTGGCGCCGCAACAAATGGCTCCAGCGGCGCTGCAGGCGCGAGCGCCACCAAGTACTCGCGGCAGAGCGACGGCGAGCGCCATCACTTCAAAAAGAAATTCTTTCACCGCGATTGGAACAATGCAGGGGGCAGCACCAGCAAGTTCAGGCCCAAGGGCAAAGACTGGGACTGGAATAACTCGGCCCAGTGGCCAAGCGACGAACAGTCGTAACCGACCAAACTACGATAAACATCTGTGAAAGGCCAATATTTTATTTAACAATTTGTTTATCCCCGTTTAATTTATATTCATGTAAATAAAACAAATTCCATCTGGCAGCTTGGCAACTGGAATGAAGGGAATCGAACTTTTGAAACAATCTTTTTTAACAGAGAATTTTCTTAACGCAATCGTGTATTAATCAAGATTATATTTTTGCCTCAATCATTTTTCCGGAATGCACTTATGAAACTTGAAAAGAAAAAATGTATCCTCTCTTCCTTGCAGTTGCCTCCGAGAGAAGAAATGTTAGGGATATTTTTTTATTCTTTCTTTTCGAACTAATCGCACCGGGACGGTGACTCGTTATAGTTTTTTTTTTTTTTAGTTGACTTTCGTTTACACTGGTGTAGTTGGTATTTCAATGCTAGAAAGGGCAATCTTTTGATCAGTGCGATTTGTTCCATGAGAAAAGACAAGCGACATCTGAATAGGTTTCATTGAATTGTGCGAAGATTAACAAGATGCATCAAGTTTATGCAATTAGAGAGAATAAAACAAGCAAAGAAGCTTTACGGTTGCATGCACGGATAAATTCGAAAATTTATTATTTATAAATAACAAAATGGGGTTTATGAAAATGGAATATACTGCGTGCTAGCAATTGAAACTTGTTTGCATTTAATGTAATTAAAATGTTTGTTTTGTTAAATCAGTATTAATTCAATCAAATCGAATAAATTGAGCGGGTGATTTGTATACTTTCCATTTTTCTTATTTTTGTAGTTAATCAATTTATTAATTAATCAACTTTATGTTTCATTGAAGAGACAAACGCATACCAAATCATTATACTGACTGAATGCAAAATTACTTATTATTATTATTTTCTTTTTGAAGTTTCTTAGCGTATAATAACATGAATTTAAATAAAAAAAAAAACAATCGACAAGACTAATCAGATGTCGTAATTAGAGGTTGACGCAAAGCCTTTATGTGTTCATCGTAAAAAGATTCGTTAGATTTGTTGGGCGCAACTATAGCAATGAGGGAGCGATTTTCAATTTGTATATAATGTTAAATTGAGCGCTCAGAGACGAACTTGTCGCGTATTGTTTGTGTAATCAAGAAGCGTTATTTTTTAGTCGGATGATTTAGTTCCGATCAGTTATGTTTTTTCATTATAGTTTTTGAAAGGCATTGTTGATTTAATTTTGTTCACGCCCTTCCCCCGCCCTTTATATCCCTCTTACCCACCGTCGCAAATTTCGTCCTCTCCTCGTTTTATCCATCTTTATAAGAAAACTTCGCTTCCGAAGTGAGAGTGAAAGTGAGACCATGAACATTTGCTAATGTAAAAAGATATTTAGCGCGTAATAACGTAATTGTATTTAATAATTGTCGATGGTTTTTATTTAAAAAAAATGAGATTTCAAACAAAAACAAATTATATAATTACACGCGTAGGTAAACGAATAGGATCGCATTGTAAACGTAGCTATATACGAAAAACCTCTAGATGGTTAAATACACTGCCGAACCTTCTAATGATTAGTTTTTCGTCATTATTATGATTCAGCATTATTTATTGTTTTTATTCGGATATTTTAATACTAAGATTTTTGTAATGAGACCAACTGTTGCGTTTTATTTTCCAGTATGTCCTTTCACTATTTGAAACTTTGAACATTCATTTACTTATTTGTGTCAAGTTTTGTTTTTTCTTTTTTTTTCATTTATATTATTTGTTATTTGTTAACTTGCTGATAACAAATTAATTACAACTTTTGAAATGGAAATTCATCTAGAAGTTTTTTCACCAAAGAGAAAGTTGACTAATGAATTCAAAATGAAATTAAGATCCGTTATTCTTTCATTTTTTGCTTTCGCCTGAGAGATATGTAGCCACGTGGAACTGTTTTGGAGCACGGACTTTGGCGCCATGATGTGACACATAACGGTTGGCAATACTGTTACCACTCCATTCACAGAGACGTTCGCTCGGGACAGTGTTTAGATATCGATCAGACATGTCGGACTTTTCACAGATCGTTCCAGCAGTGGAAAAACACAAAAAAGGAAATGTGCCTAAGATAGATTATGGAACTGCAGGTTTTCGCACTTGGTATGTTAATTAATCAAAAAAAATGTATACTTTCTTATTATTTTCAAAATATAGTCCCAGACAGGGCTATTTTTTAGTTTCTTCTTCTCAATTACGGAATTTTCCCTAAACAAAAATTTGATATAAAATTGTGAATATTCTTCAGGTAATTTCATCTTATAATTGTCATTTTTTCTCATGAGGGAATAAAACAGCTTTTCAGTCTCTAAAATTAGTTGTTGAAAAACGCATTTTAGGAGCACCTGTTAAGAACAAATTTTGCTCTTCAAATTCAAGTTCAAGATAACTGTTTTTCTTTTTCAGTGCTAACCTTCTCGATCATGTCGTTTTTCGGATGGGTATTTTGGCAGGATTGCGATCCATCCAGAAAAAAGGTACAATTTAGCATGTGTCAGATTTTGAATTCGGAAAAAAGAATGGAAATGGAAAAAAACTAATGATAAAACTAATGATTGATTGTCTTAGCTGCAATTGGATTGATGATAACAGCAAGTCACAATCCAGAATGTGACAATGGCGTGAAGATAGTAGACCCGAGTGGGGAGATGCTCGAGACGTCCTGGGAGGAACTGGCAACCGAGGTCGGAAACATTGATGATGACAAACTACCGGAGCTTCTGAAAAAAATAGCAACAGATGAAGGCATCGACTTGGACGAGCTATCAAATTTAACGTCACAAATTGACGCTGCCAAAGATGAAGAAAAAGTGGAAGAGGAAGCGAAAGAAGAGATGGAAGAAAAATCAACAAGTATAAGAGAAACGGAAGGTGTGGAAGAAGAAGGAAAAAAGAAAGTGAAAGAAATTGTGCCCCATGTAATAATCGGTCGCGACAGCAGATCTAGCAGCAAGTCTCTTTCAGAGGCTGCGATCGAGGGTGTCAAAGCTCTGAGTCCAATGATTAAGGTGACGGATTATGGAGTCGTCACAACCCCGATGCTTCACTACTTTGTCGTTTGTGTGAACACGAACGGTCAGTACGGTGAAGCGACAGTTACTGGTTATTTCAATAAACTCTCCACGGCCTTCCGAAAGGCTCACTCTTTACCTGCAATGCAATCGAAAGGCAGATATGTACCCAGATTGTATCTGGATGCTGCGAACGGAGTGGGTGCTTTTGCTGCGAAGGAATTTGATAAGCTCCTTGGATCAAAGTTGAAGATAAACATTTTCAATGACGAAGAAGGAAGTGATAAACTCAACATGGAGGTATCAAATGTTCTTTCGAAATCAAATAGATTAATATTATTAATTATTTATTGATAATGATTGTTAGAATTATTTTATTTTGATTGTTTTTTCTTAGTGCGGAGCAGATTTTGTTAAGATCCATCAGAAGCCACCTGTGGGAATTCCTGAAAAGGCGCGGAAAGACGAGAGGTGTGTGAGCATCGACGGCGATGCCGACAGGATCGTCTATTATGTTGAGGAGGAGAATCAGTTTCATTTGTTAGACGGTGACAGAATTGCAACCCTGATAGCAATTTATTTTCAAGAGTTGCTGGGTGAAAATAATTTTGGCCTTCGGTGCGGTTTGGTACAGACTGCCTACGCCAATGGTAGCTCTACCGTGTACATAAAAAAAGTCCTGGTAAATTTGGAATTTTCATTGTGTTTTGTCCCGTGTTAATCTTGACAAGCTGATACATTTTGTTAATTGTTGCAATTTGCAATGTACAATCTTTTCAGAGACTTCCAGTGTTCTGCGTTTCAACTGGAGTTAAACATCTTCACCATAAAGCTAAGGAGGAATTTGACATTGGTATTTATTTCGAAGCAAATGGACACGGAACAGTGGTTTTTAGCGACCGTGCAAAATTGCGACTCAAGGCGGCGTTGACCGATAAAACGTAAGACTGTCGTAAAGAAAAAGTTGTCCTAACAAAATTGAATTGCAAATTAAATTGTTTTTTTTTTTTTTTGTTGCTCAGAATTAGCGATAGTAGCAGGGAATCTGCAACTAAACTGTTATTGATCATTGACATGGTCAACGAGACAGTTGGAGATGCACTGAGTGACATGTTGCTAGTGGAGACAATTTTGTACGCCAAGGGATGGGACTTGAAATGTTGGTACCATACGTACAAGTCTCTTTTCACAAAGCAAGTCAAGGTCAAAGTCAAAGACAAGAGCATATTTGAAACAACGGACGCGGAGACTAGACTGACAAAACCTAAATTGGTGCAAGAAGTTATTGATAAGTTGACTAAGTGTTACCCAAAATCACGAATGTTCGTCAGGTAAACAACAAGACAGAAAGAAGAGGAAAGATGTGAAGTTACGAGTTTTTAATTGTTGTTCAATTTTAGGCCGTCGGGGACAGAAGATGTTGTACGTATTTATGCAGAATGTGATGAATCCAGTACTACTGACTTGTTGGCAACAATGGTGGCATTGGCTGTTTATCGTCTAGCAGGCGGTATTGGTCCGGAACCGGTCATTCCTCCAAAAGATGTTGAATACCTAAAACAGTCGACAAACAGATATCCATTTGAAATATTCAAGTTATAAGAATGTAAAAAATTTTAAGCTCAAAATGTTGTTATCAAGTTTCTGTACAAAATGCCATTGAAAACTTGACCGCTCGAGATTTTAAAAACAATGCAATCAAAAACTTGCATGGCTTGCATGACATGGTCACGAAATAAATAAACAACAGAGAAAGAATCTAATGATAATATAACAAAAGATTTACATTTTGCATAAAAAATATCTATATCTGAGAAAGCCGCGACTGTACAAATGGTGTGTATAGAAAGTCTATGCAAAAATGCGCCCTTCTTTTTTATGCCATACTTATACTACTTTATTATATTTATGCCATATCATTTTGTACAAAAGTTTGTCGTCAGAGGAGACAACTACGTTGCATTTCATTATCCTTTACTTTTGCGTACATTTAACATGATTTGACAATTAACAGAGTTTTATGAAGTTGTATATCCAGTTTTTGTTACAAAAAAAATGTACAAAATAAAATTCTTCTATCTTAAAAGAATTGTATTTTTTTTATCTCATTGTATCTTTCAAAATAATGCATTGTCTAGCTTTGTTTCAACTTGTAGAACTTAAATGAATGGTTAATGAGAACTTGATAACAACGAGAGTTTTCAAACAAAAGTTTGAAGTTGGTTACAGGTCGCACTGTTGCCAAGAGGGTAGACAGAGAGAAAGGTGTTGAATAGAAAGTGCTGCCAACTGGGGATCAAATTGGCATCGTCGGCCATTCTCGAGGCGTCTCGAGTAGTGTCGGAGTGGAACCTCGCACAGGGCGACAGCAGGACAGGGGCAGAGAGCAGATCACTGCTCTCACCAGTCTCAGCAGCTGTGCCGCCTGCGCGACAGTCTGGCGTTGCGTCGCTGTCGGCCATTGTCTCTGACATGGAAGCCTACCAAAATGGCAGAAGTCGTGCAGATGTTTTTGTTCCTATATAAGTCTAAATATCGGCGGAAAGCGTCGGGTCGAGCCTCGGCCGTGGCTCTGATATGCGCGTCGCTGCTCCTCTGCAGCGCGGCCAACGCGTACACCAACGTCGCCGAGCCGAGCTGCGACTTGGACAGTTGCGTCAACGGGGCTTGCGTCAACGACAGCTGCGTCTGCCACGAGGGATGGCAGGGCCCGGCCTGTCAATACTGCGGAGGAAAAATCAGGTGACCCTCCGACAGTCCGACTTTCTCCCCTCGTCCCTTTAAAAATCAGCTCTTCCCATCACGACATTTTTGGCCCCTTTATTTTCGCTGCTCCGTTTCGGAGTAACTGTAATTTTTCACGACTGGTGTAAACAATCGTGCATCCGTATCAGCAACGAGTTGAAACCGTTCAATTGACGTAACGTTGTCACGGCAAAACAAGCGACTTTGTGTTTACGATACCTGGCATAACTTGCACGATCACTTTTTCTTCTTCAACCTGTTCTTTGTCTGATCGTAGTTGATCCTGTTTGTCTCGCTGTTTTGATGTTTCAACTGTACTTTGTTTTGACATTCCGGTTTTTTTTTTATTGACAGTATTGAATTTTTGTTCTTGTTTCGTTTTTTTTTGGTCAATTTTTTAATGGTAATTAAATGTTGCATTAATTTACTTGTTTTTCTGTTTTGCTTGACAATAAATTCTAACTTCCTGTTGCATTTTATAGTTTTTCAAGTAAATATCGATTTCAGTGTAATATAAGATTATGATGCTCAACGAATCGCAACAGAAGCATCGTGTTTCATTTTCTCTCTATTAATCAGAACTTATCTAAAAAAAATCAACAAAAAGTATAATAATCAATTTGGATGCTCCAAAAGAACAAAAAAAAAAACATCAGCCAGAGGTTCTATTGAACCTTAAAAAATTGGAAGTGGAACTATATAAAAGACACAATGTGAACCGAAGCCTGAAAAATTGTGATTTCTTACAATTTTTAAGAGAAAACTTATCGAAATACAACCCAATGAAATTAAAATGATAATAAAATCACGCATTTTAAATTCCACGCATCACATTATTCCAACCGAAGTTATTTTTTGTTCACGAAGGACTGCTAATTTATTGACTTTTGACATTTTCAACTCGGTTTTATGTTTCCCAATTCATTGATCGAAGTGACTGATTTATCCAAAATAATAAAAAGCAAGACAAAGTTGTTAACTTTTATATAAATTTTGTACTTCTCATTGTCTCTTGTTCTGCGACTTTGATTACCAAGTTTCAAAGCATACGTGCCGCAAATAAAGTATAAGAATATTTCACGTGACTTGTATATTTTATTTCACCTTCAATTTACAGCTTGAAAAAAAAACAATTAACTCTATCACGATTTTTCTTTTCTTTTTTCTTACTGAAACAACTGATCACTGATTTATTATTGTTTACTATTTCCTTATCTAATCGATGGATTGAAAATTGTACGAATAGAAGTTAAGGCGATTCGGAACAAAAATGAAATAATAAAAATTAATGTTATAAAACGAAGTAACTAACTGGATGAAAAATAAAAGTAACAATAATATTTATGGAAAAATGATTTTAGATTGACGGAGCCATCAGGAACAATCTTCGACGGTTTCGGCAACTACACATCGGACGTGAAATGTTCTTGGTTGATAGAGACAAGTTCCAACAGCACAATTCGCCTGCACATCGAGGAGTTTGCAACGGAATGTGGCTGGGATCACCTCTACATTTATGACGGCGACAGTGTGGAAGCGCCTCTGCTCGCCGTTTTTACTGGCATTATGTACAAAAACGGCTACCACATCAGGCGCGTGCCGGAAGTCGTCGCCCGTTCGGGCAGTGCTTTTTTGCACTTCTATTCGGACGTCGCTTACAATATGAGTGGTTTCAATATCACTTATAGAATCAACGCCTGTCCTAGCAGGTCCGTCTTGCAAAAATTGCGTCTTGGCTTTTTAAATTAAACTCTTCAAACAAAATGATTCAATTAAAATTATCCAGTTCAACATTTTAAATTATTATTCATTTAATTATTATTCATCACTTGTAATATATAAAGAAAAAAAAATATAAAGAGAAATGTTTGTTATATTTTTTATGAATGGGTTGAATTGCAAGTACGGCAAGACGTGGGATAATTGAATAAGAAGTTGTAAATGCGATTACAGAACGTCGAGCGAAGATTGTTCCGGGCATGGCGAGTGCTTGAACGGGGTTTGCTCATGTGACTCGATGTGGACAGGAGAAGCCTGTGACATGCAAGAATGTCCGCACGATTGTTACAGTAACCGCGGGCACGGCTCTTGTAACTCAGTCTCCGACGTACACCGATGCGACTGCAGAGATAATTACATAGGTACCAACGAAAAATTGCAAAAACTTGTTTCTCATATAAAAAATCTCAGGAACAACGTTGTTCAATGGAAATTCCAATTTTTAGGACCAGACTGCAATCAAAAAATAGACCATGGTTTCTGGATTACAAAGGCGTACGAATCCGAGTCGCCGGAGGGGTCGGCGAGTCACTGCACGGTCGTCTGGAAGGATTCCATGTACGTGATAGGAGGCGAGAGTTTCAGTAGGGAGAAACGTATCTATCGCTACGACTACAACGGCAATGTCTGGGAAACAAGCCTGGTGAACGGGAAAGTACCTTCCCCGAGGTACGCGCATTCGTGCGCTCTTTTTGGCGATAAAATTTTCATGTACGGCGGCGTGACCTCGGACTCGATGGCCACGAGTGAACTTTGGTCTTTCGACATCACAACTAACGTCTGGGAGAACGTTACTGTGGACAGCAGGTGCAATAATAGGACGATGTGTGGCCCACTTAAGGTAGTTATCACTCGACCGCCAATGAAAGGCTGAATAGATAAGTCGTAAACGGCGAAACGCGTGCTAATGTCTAGACGTATAATATTCAGGTTTTTCTTCATTATTATTTCAAAAAAACTGGACGTGTACATAGTTTAAAAGTAAAGCAGTTTTGTCACTTATACAATTTTAATTCAGTTCTTTAAATTCATCTATTAATTATTTATATCAATTTTTTTTACTTTTAAATTCTTTCATTTATTAATAGGATAAAAATTGATTTTTAATTTTGAAATTGCAGGTCGCGGGTCACACAGCGACTTTAGTGCGTTTGAGCGCAAGTAAGAAAGAGAAGATGGTAGTGATCTTCGGACACTCGACCCAGTACGGATACCTGGACGCTGTGCAGGAATACTCTTTTGATACTCGCGAATGGCAGGTGGTGGAAACGCGCGGGTTTCCCGTTAAGGGCGGATTTGGCCACAGCGCAGCCTACGATTTCCTCACCAATCTGATTTACGTTTACGGCGGTCTGGCTTCGGAGTCATACGGAACGCAGGTGCTCACCAGTCGACTGTACTCATACCAACCCCTTGAGAGGGTCTGGAGGCTGCTCAGCGCGGCGCCCTCGCCACGATTCTTCCACACCGGGGTTTTCGTCTCCGCAGGCCTCATGCTCATCTTCGGCGGCAACACGCACAACGACACTTTGCTCTCACACGGCGCTCTATGTTATTCGGCTGATACCATTGTTTACGACGCGGCCTGCGATACTTGGCGCGATTTCCCAATGCCTTCGGACCTCGTCGACCTGCCCCGTTATGGTCACAGCGCGACCCTCTTTGGCAGGTCGATGTACATTTTTGGTGGATTCAATGGACAGATGCTCTCCGACATGTTACAGTATGTTTCGATTATTCTTTCGGTTTCAAATTTTATATTTTAGTTCATTCATTGCAAACAAATCATTTTCAGATATACTCCAGGCAGCTGCGCTAACATAACCGACCAGAACCACTGTCTCAACGCAAAAATTGGGGTCAAGTGTATCTGGAACAGACGAGATAAACGGTGTGTAGCGTTGATGCCACATCACTACACCCATCATGATTCAATCCACGAGTCTCAGGACGAGAATTACGTTCGGTGCCCGATCAACCCGCCACCGAGGAACATGACCCTTCACGAGGAACTGTGCAAGCACTTTACAGACTGCACCTCGTGCGTCCAGACATCGTACAGCTGTGTTTGGTGTGGCAAATTTTGCTCGTACCAGAAGTGCCGCGAGGGCAGTTACACCTCGCCGGTGAAACACCTACAGCAGTGCGAAACGCCGCACCGTGGCTCGGAGTGCATGCATCTGCACACTTGCAATGCCTGCGCCAACAATCCCCATTGCACCTGGTCTTCTATCAACAACAACTTCATGTGTAAACCCAGGCCGAAGATTCGAGACGTAATTGAAATGTTTTTTCATGTAGCCAAAATTATAATGTTTGCTCAATCTAAAATGATTGAAAGCTCAATTTCTTTGAGCTCGATTTAAAAATGAATCTTTTTTTATTGAACTTATTTTTTTCAATGTCACTCAGGGCAACTCAACGTCGATTCAGAAACGAATCGTGGAGTCGTGTGGGAGTCCCTGTGCCGAGATCACATCGTGCTACAATTGCACGGCGAACGACTGTATCTGGTGTCAAAATGCCGGCAAATGCGTTGACAAAAATGCCTATCCTGCGAGTTTTCCTTACGGTCAGTGCTGGGAATGGACGACATCGCACGATCGCTGTCGACCGACCGATGCTTTTCGCGAGTGGTGCAGCTTCCATCTGTCCTGTGCAAGTTGCAGGAACGAACCGAGCTGCGGCTGGTGCGACGATGGCTCGGGTACTGGCAAGGGCAAGTGCATGCCAGGTGGTGCTAAAAAAGTGAGCTCCAATGCCACTGAAAGCTGTCCGTCTGACCGGTGGTATTTCACAGATTGTCCTCGTAAGTTGATGACTTGATAAACATTTCTGTTTAACTTTCAAATGGTTTAAATTTTTGAAAGACTTATATTGAACAATTTTATTTTTTGAACAGTTTGCCAATGCAATGGACACAGTCGGTGTCGCCACAACAGTTCTGAGTGCTTGCAGCCTTGCGCAGACCTAACCCACGGCAAGCACTGCGAAAATTGCAATCCTGGTTACTATGGGAGTCCGTTAAATGGCGCAACTTGTCAACGTTAGTCTCAATTCTTAGAATGAAATTAAAATTAATGAACTGTTCAAGTTTATGATTAAGGGTACAATTAAGATGGTGATCATGATTAACGATTGGTTTCTTTTTTTTTTCTTCCAGCTTGTTCGTGTAATGATCAGGGAACACAATGCACAAGCGAAACCGGTAAATGTTTCTGCACAACGAAAGGAATAATTGGCGATCACTGTGAAAAGTGTGACGTCACTGGACTGTATCATGGCGATCCAACGAATAAAGGATCGTGTTTTTGTGAGTCACAACCTTGTTAATTTTATTTGTAAACTAGGTGCATCTTTAGCGGGATGCTAAATTTGAATTACACCAATTATAACGAATTAAGCTCGTTATTAATTCAATTATACTTTTCTCGTTTAATTGAATAAGTAATTTCATTTCTCCGATAGTTTAAATTCAGATGAAATAATTGATATCGTTTATAAATGGATAGCCTGGATTTGGTAAAAATAAAAGCAACAAATTTGATTTTAGACGACCTCGCAATCGATTATCAATTTACGTTCAACCTAAGCAAAAAGGAGGACCGTCACTACCGGGCGATCAATTTCAAGAACTCGCCGCCGAAGCCGGACGTGGACGCGGATTTTACCATAACGTGTTCTGTGCTCGCCAAGATGAACATCACAATCAAAAAAGCGAACAGTCCCGAAAGGCCTTTGCTCACTGGTGCCAACTGTACAACGTACAAACATCGTTTCCTCAAAGCCGACTACAATTTCGGCAGCGAGGACAACAACACTCTCACAACATTTTTCGTTTATGTCTACGACTTCCAGCCGCCACTCTGGATACAGATATCCTTCTCCCAGTACTCCAAACTCAACCTCCAACAATTCTTCATCACATTTTCAACGTGAGTGAAAATGAGGGTTCTGTAGACCACTCTTCAAAATGATTTTTCCTTTTAGTAAACATCATTTGAGTTGTTTACTGATTCCAATTGTTTTCTTTATTCTGTTGATGTAAATTCTCAAGGAGTGATTACTTGTAAATTAGAGATTACCTGACCCCGCACAGGTGCTTCCTGGCCTTGTTGTTGGTGGCTGCGGTCCTCTGGAAAATTAAGCAAAAGTACGACATGTACCGCCGCAGACAGCGCCTCTATGTTGAGATGGAACAGATGGCCAACCGCGCCTTCAGTCAGGTCCTTGTTGAGATCGAGAGACGCGACGTCGGTTCAGACTCTGAAAGCGATACCAACAATTCACGCAAGAAGAAAAAGGTTCTCAATCAAAATTTTTCATAGACATTTCCTGTGCATAATAATTTGTACATAAACCAGAAACACGTTGAATTAACAAAGAATTTAAAGTTTAACACAATTTATGTATTTGGGATATAAATTTGATTCGTTAAGAACATTTGATTTTAAACATTCTTGCAGGAAGTCTCCCTAATATATTTTCAAAACTTGTTTGACACTGGACTGATTATAATCGTTTTGTTTTTTTCAGGACGCTCCAAGCCCGATAGCTCTGGAGCCTTGTTGTGGAAACAAGGCGGCAGTTTTATCATTGCTAGTCAGGTTACCCACAGGGGGCATGCCGTACACGCCAGAGGGGCACAGTGCCGGACTAGCTGTGGCCTCTGCCTTAGTCACTCTGGGGAGTCCACGCAGGCCCTCCCAAGAGTTAACAATTAAGGAGCCGAAGAAAGCGCGCAAGTCCGCGAACCAGCACCCTGACGCTACATGCATTTAAATGCGCTCAAAACTCAAACAACAAACAAATAAGCAAAACGAACAAAGGTACGCGTGGCAAAGTGAGAAGCAAGTGCAATCGTTCAAACACTGCCACCTCACATTGTACCGCGCACTTTTCTACAGTTATAAATATTGTACATGTTATTAGAGTATATTTTTTCAGATAGAGACGAACAAATTTTCGCCAACGTCCGACAGATTTACGAGTGTCTGCCTCTTAATTTTGTATCTGATTTTTGAAAATGAATTGTTTTTGTTCCCCCCGCGCGGGTCACTTGATTTGAAGAGTTCGTTTTACTCTGAGATTTGAAACGAGTAAAGGGACTTTGGAAATGCGGACAAAGTTTTATATCGATGCAATCGAATGGAAAACATAAATGAAACGAAATGTACAGTTTTGTATATACCCTGCTACTGTAATGAACTTCATTCCTAGAGCAAGCACGCAAAGTTCTAGCAACGATAACAAAATAAGATCAACCCTCTTTTTCTTCTTGTTGAAATTCGCGGACCCTTTGAGCGAGCCGAAAACATTTAGATATAAATGTTCTCTGCCCTGTCGATTTTGTTTATCGAACAAATGATGTTATACCAAAGCGATCTAATATCTATATGTTTTTGCTTGCGCCCGAGAGATATAACTTCTTTTTTTTTTGTTTAAACTGCTTCTCTGAGTGTTCGAAACGACACGAAATTTCAGGCTGTGCGAAATGAAAGACGTGCGTAGATTCGTGTAAAAGACTACAACTTCTTAACGCCAAACTACAAAGTAATCGACTTCGTTCTGATCCTCCGACTTTGTTTTTTTATACATATATAATATACATACGATTATACAACTTTTTTTTCTTATTTTTGTATCGTAAAGTAATAACGAATGTACAATTTTGCTTTTGGATGATAGCAAAAAGTGAAGTTGTGAATTTGGTATTTGGCATTGTATATAAAATATTGTAGTCAGCTTTTTGAGATCAATTAGAGCAGGAAATTCAAATCACAAACTTTAATAGAAAAAAAGTAATGGTTTAAAAAAAATCAAAATACTCAATTTAAGTATTCGAATTTGACACGTTTTGGTGTGTCTGAAATAAGTGCGTAGGTGTGTCGAATTTCGGGAAAGTGGATTGCAATATTAGTCAAACTTTATACCCAAAGCCAAAGGCGAGACTGAACCAAAAGAGAAAAACGAAAATACTGATTGAACAATTTACATTGAACTGACTCTTTTTGTTTGGTCTCGTCCTGTCTTGTAGGGACCGAGTATTATCACTTTTTCTATAACATTCGTTTGTCCTTTATTTCTATGCATACGATCTCATAACTGAAATGACTTGAATTTTAATCATCTACATTAAAACCAATATTCCGATATTAATCGATAAATGTATGAACGTGTAAATAAAAATTGTGAGAATATTTACATATTCAATAACAAAAATATTCTCAATTTTTTATACCGTTGAATTAATCAATAACGTATAAAATTTTTAATCTGTGAAAGTAACGCAATTGTCAAACTAATAATATTTCATATAAATTTAATTGTGATTGATTGTGTAAGTGTCACACTTACAATTTTTTTAATTCTCGGTCCCTCAGCGATATTTTAGATTAGAACTAGTGAATAAAGTAATGTCTTGAAAATTCATTTTATCGATCATTGACAAAATGAACAGACCATTTTTGTACATATAAAATAAGTCTAAACACCCAAACCACGGTTGTTATACTTTTACTTAAAAAATCTTAATAGCGGTTTAAAGTGATCACTTTTTTAGCAATTGAAATTATTTATTAATTTTTTTTTGTTTTTCTTTTTTTGGTTCTCTGCTTAGTTTGATTACTCAGCTGGATATCTATTATGTTTAAACAATGAATGTTATTGCTTCGTCTGCAAGAGTTGTAAATAACGTATCTTAATTATATATCACATCTTCTGCCCATCTTTCTATACTGTACGCGACGATCAAAAGAAAAAAAAAGAAACACGTTGTTACATTTTATAGCAAACAAATTTTGTAACGAACAAAATAAATCCAACGACTTTATAAGCAATGCGTAATTGAACTGTCGAATCATTAATTTGTTCCTACTTGCATTTACGTTTGTTCATTTTTCAAAATATTTTATCAACTTCGATTTATGATTTCCAAGATAATCTTTTATTTTTTTTTCATGCCAAGTTTGAATTTCCTGTATTCAAAAGAGTTTTTTTACTTTTGAGATTTTGTTTCCACTCGAGCATGTATTTCAGCTTATCTAGTCTGTAATAATGTGACTTTAGAACGAATGCCAACGGTCATAAAAATGCGGTTTGCCTATTAAAATATTAATATAAACAGTACTGTCTCATTTTTTGTAAAGTTGTAAGTGTTATCCTTTGAGTTTAATCGATTTTTCTGTTCTTACTTCTCGTACGGCTGAACCGTTCACTTTTTTTACTAACTACTCGCACGCACTTTAAATTGTACAAATAATAGTAGCAAATGCAGCTCAAACGTTCTAAAGACTGGCAAATGGCATTTTCCAAAAACGAATGCATGCAGTGAATTTTCGCGTGAACACGCCGAATTTTCGCATACAAAAATATAATTGAAACAAGAATCCATGACCGTATTTTGTATGCTATCAACTAGATGATAATTGAATGAAAAAATTACATGGCTTAAAGATTTAAATGACGGATGTTGAATATGTTATATTATACCATAAAAATATTGTTTGAATAAAATTGATATATATATATATATATTAATTGATCCACATACAGCGAAGATTTTTACAGTAATTCTGCACTGCATATACATCACAGTCTCTGATACATATGCCATAAAATATTTTCAATTACAACTTAAAGACACATTTCCTTCAAAGTTCGATTTTTTACGAACTTTTTTGAACTTACACAAGTCCTAAATTAAATTAATCAGTCTTTTTTTGTACCACATTCACCAGGATTCTGGTTGTTTCCATGCTTTAATACATTTTATGTTAGATCAGCTTGGGCTGCGACCTGAAAACAAGAGTCGAATTAGTTATTATTTCTTTAATTTTTAGGTCTTTCGTTTTTAATGATTATAATTAGAATATTTTACCGGATCATTTTTACTCTTCTGCAATCTTTGCTGTTTAAGTTTCTCTTTATGTTTCAAATAATACCTTCGATTCCTTTCCTGCCTTTTTCTCGCAGTTTCATTCAAATACTCTTCCAAGCTCTGTTTCGTCGTATTCGAATTAGAATTAATAAAATGAGGCAATTGCTCATAAGTCCTTTCCTCGATCTCATAATCCTGGTTGTACGTGGTCTGACTGTCGACCCATCCTTGGATAGCCTGATTGCTAATATCTTCAACATAATTATTCGCAGAGCTGCTGCTCTCAGATTTGATTTCTTGTGTCAACTCGTAACTCATGCAGGTGTAGTCCGAGTGTTCACTCGTCCCCTGAAACTTGGGACCAAATTGCGAACCAAACATTTCGTTCCGATCTTCGTTTAGCAACGAATAGTTAAATTGAAGCGACGAGTTTGAAGAGTCGTCTCCCGCCTGGTCTTCACCCTTCTCCTTCTGTTTTTTCTTTAAATAATATCTCCTGTTCCTTTCTCGTCTTCTGAAGTAGGCCTCGTTTTTAACAATAACCTTTTCCTCGATTCCCTCCTCCTCTTGCTTCTTCTTTTTTCTTTTTAGATAGTACCTTCTGTTGATCTCTTGTCTAATTTTTTTCGTGTGACTCTCATACGATTCTTGTGTCCAACCGGTGTGAAATTCTGAAGAATATTCAAGAGGGTACGTATATTCGGGATACTGGGGACAGTTATAATTTTGTGTCCCAGCCTCTGGCTCGGCTGTTTTGACCATTCGTTCCCTCTCTTCCACCTGTAAATGATGATACACAGGGATCTCAAGTTTTTCCACCTTTTCATCCTCTTGACTTTCCACCTGATTCTCAGATTTCTTCTCCACTTTCTGCTGCTGTTTTCTTTTCAAATAATACCTTCGGTTCACTTCCTGTCTTCTTCGTTTTGCAGTGTCAATGTAATTTGTAACAATGCATTTCCGATTGATCTCGTCCACAGTTTTCAGATGAATCTTCGGCATCTCTGCGGACTGTTCTTCGCCCAATGACTGATCAGATTCGTTCAACGGCTTTGCATTTTCAGTTTCAACCAAACTGTCAGTTTCCTCGGTCAACTCAACCTGACAGTCAAAAAGGTTCTCATCGTCTGTGCTCTCCAACAGATACCGGTCATTTTCACTTTTAATTGAAATTGCAACGGGTTCGTGGGCAAAAATTTTAAAATTGTTGGGGTTATTTGTGTCCGTGGCGTTCATCACGTTGTTGTTTCTGGTCACTTCGGCTATCTCGTCCAGCACTCTCGATAAACTCTCCTGAGACTCGTCTTTCATCTTAATATATTTACTTAAACCCAAATTGGTTCAGCAGCTCCTAAAATATAAAAAAAAATTTTTTAGTAAAATTGAACGAGAGAATAGAGAAACTGAAAATAATCTTAAGAGGTATTGAATAAAAAGAATTTATAGGAGAAATTCGAAGTATTACATAATTCTTAAAATCTGTTTTCATTCCACTTCAAAAGTTTCAGAGTGCTTTTGTTAACCAAAAACAATTATCAATATTTTATTTGAGATCAATCTTTTAACGAGTAGTTCAATATGAAAAGTAATGCAAATTTCACACACGGAATTTTTTGCAAAAAAAAAAAAACAAATAAAACAATCATTAAATGAAGAATTGTATCGTTACTTTGAATTTTATTTGCCGAGTGCAATTTTATATTTAGAAATAAATCAAGTCCAAAAATAATTCGCTTATCTCACAATCTTGGTATTGTCATAACAAAAACAAGTGAAGGTACTTACAGAGAAATGAGGTTAGAAACAATTCAACAATTAAAGCAGCCAGTTCGCTTTGTTGTTCATCTCATTATCATTGAAAATCCCTTTTTTTCTTCATCTGTAATTTATAAACTGTTCATACCTTTTTGGGACTATCAAAATATGTGCATCAGACGTACTGAAATAATCGACATATTTCAGTTCGTATCTCTCCCGAAGTTCGAAGAAATCTCACGTCTGATTTAAAATACACACACTGACAGGTCATGTTGCGTTGGCTACAATGCACTGCACAAGGTGCCACCTTTCACTGACGATCGAAACCGCGGAATTTGAACATTTTGTTATCAAAATGATTATCAAAATATAAAAAAACTCAACAATTATTTACTGCTTGTAATTTTTATAGGTTAATTATTAAACAATTCTGTTTAAACAAAAATAATATTAACTTCCAATGTTGGAAATAACCAACAAATGTCAATAATAAAACCAAACAATGAATAACAATAACAACATTATTATGGTGATAAAAATATTTTTTTAAAGTGACAAATAATTTGATACTTTTAACCTTCGTTAATGACAAAATAATGATCCCAATTGTTGTTTTTGTGTATTATTCGATGAACATTTATTTCAAATTTAATAGCGTTTAAATGAAACATCTCAACAATTAAATTGTTTGTAAAAACTTCAACGCTCCCCCCACTTCTTTTTTCCTTGTCGCAGAGTGGGACGAACGAACAGCCAATGAAATCGTCTGATCGCTCTCACGTGACCCCCACAACAATCGAATCTAACCTCAAATGTACCGGACGCGATGGTCACGCACTTTTGTTACACGAGAGCGCACGCGCGGCGTTCCGGAGCGTTCGAACAGTCGCTGTCGAAATAATCTCATCAGTTTAGTACGGTTGCGGACTGCTTTTAATAAAAGTGACAATTAAAGCGCGTCGCGCGCGAGTTGAACGAACTTGGACTGGCGTTTGGGGTTTTACGTTTCTTCATCGCTCCCATCATGTTGCCCGAAAGTGAACCTGAACCCGACGAATCGTTCGTTTCTTGACGGCCAAAAAAAACGTCGTCGTCGCGGAGAACTTTCGATTCTGCTCTATAAAAATTAAAAAAAGAAAACAAACAGTTCAGATCAGAGTTCGTTTAACTTTTCTATCAAAAAATTGTTACATCCTGCATTTTTGATTGTTGCCTTTCCATGTCAAGCTCCCAGGGCAACGTTTATGCCAATATGGGTCAATTGTGCTGCTTTCGTCTATCCTTGACAACCAGAATTATAGGAACTTTTGGTTTGGTAAGTGTTTTCTCGTACTCGCGCTTTTTATACACGTTATTTGGCAGCGATTCAATGATCGTAAATCCCGCACGCCACGCACTTTTTACAATTTTTCAGTCAAAAAATAATAACATTCGACTTTGTTTTTTTTTTCACACGGTTGGTTATATTTATTTATTTTTTTTTTTTTTCAGAAGTTTTATTTTCAACCTTTGTGTGTTTGTTATTGTTTTTCTATTTTGGTTCCAGTTGAACGATGAGATCGAAGTTTTGAATATTTGATATTTTATTAAAGCCAAAATATTCGTAGGTTGATGTATTTGACGTGATACTTTTTCGGTTGGGTGTTTTTCCACTCTTTTAATATCGTTTTGTTCTTTTTCTATTTTAGGTTAATCGATATTTTAGTTTCTCAAGACTCATTTGATTTTGAATCCAAAATGTACAAGTCAGCGCTTCTTCATAGACAATGAAGAAAACAAGGAAAGTGTTAATTGCACCGGCCAATAAGTCATTGACAATTTAAACGCACATGCTGATAAAGTCTCAAGGCAACGGCGTTTTATTTTTGTATCAATTCATTTGGGGCCGACGAAAACGAAATTCACGAACTGACCGCATCAACGCTTCAGAGCATATTATATTTCTCAACCAAAATTTATTTGAAAGTTGAAACTGAAAATTTCAAAATTTCAAAACATGTTCTTGTAAAAATGTTCTCATTTTAATCGGATCTTGAAATATTCCACGCCGATATCGAGTACTAAATGATGTGAAATTAAAGTTCAATTAATCTTGGAGTATTTATATATATAATATAATCGTGTATTTTGAGTATTGTTCATGTTTCAGACATTCTTTTTATGTTCATGTATGTACTGGACAGTTGATAAGAGTATTATCTCTTCCACACAAAATCATGAACCGCTGCCAAGTCGAAAAAACATTTTCGTTTTTCAAAGAACCTGACAATTTTCATAATCATATAAAAATTATGATTCCATTTATTATAATCATTTCTTTTTATTTTCCAGTCCACTTCAATTCTGATGATAAACGTAGTTCTCAGCGAATTCTTTTCGCGTGAATCGAATGAACACTTCCTCTTGTCTGTCGAAAGCTGGAATATTCTGGGCACCAATTGGATCAACTTGATGAAGAAAGCTAAATTCATAAGCGAAGGTTAGATGGCGTTACACAAAAAAAAAATAATTGTATTTATTAGCCGGTTCATTACAATTTCAAAATTCGAAATTGGTATTTAGAAAATAGAACGGAATTTTTATTAGACGTTCAACGATAACTTAACAGAAAGTTTTAATTCAAATGTTTTTTTTTTTTTTTTTGTTACAGCGACAACCGTCTTAGCTTGTGTCATCAGCTTTGCCTTCGTTTCATTGATGGTCAACGCTTTTTTAATTTTAGGAACCAATGTGGTGAGTCTGCACCTTTTAACTTTTAAATCAATAAATTGAGCAAAACAATGATTTCCCTCTTTTCTATAACAGCGATATTGTTTATCTATCCTATTTATCTGATCAGAGATTGAAACGATTGGTGATTAATGGATACGCGGCTACAAAAAAATCGATAATCCAATTACTGATATTGATGTTTTATTTAAAAACTTTCACCAAAAAAAAAAACTTTTATCCAATTGAGTTATTAAATTTGATCTTTCAATTTCATAAGCGTGATACGGAGTTACAAATATGAGTAACGTGCCTGTAACAATATCAATATTTGTTGTCAACATTGTTAACACAAAGAAACACGTGAAAACATTCATGAATAATGTATCAAAGAGCGCACGTAATCGCAAAATAAGAACAACATACAAGATGAGTTAATTAACTATATTTTTTTTATTATCTTTCAGAAAAGGACCAGTTACTACCTCCCCTGGATGTACTTGTACTTTTTCACAATCGTGGATCAAACAGCAGCAATTTCTCTTCACTTATCACACCTGATGTACTGTGATATATACTTAAGATCGCCTTGGTATATGCGAGTATCATCCGTTTACCTCAGTAAGTTTCAATTTTGTTTATTTGTCTCTTCTTGAAAAAATGGATCTTTGACTGGATGACTAATCACACGTTATACTTGCAGTTCTGTACATGTATTTCTGGACAATTGTTTACACGAACAAGAACGAGAGAATCTGCCGAACATCAACGAATCTGACGTACGCCGACACCCGTCCTACAATAGTCACAATAACAAGCGATAGCAACGTACCGAAATCACCGTCATTCGTATCAGCAATTAGTCATTCGCCCTTCGACTGTGTCGTCAAATCGGAACCACCGCCCGACCTTCCGCCTCCGTACTCCAGCGTCGCCGAAAAATTCTAAAGCTTTTTATTATTCTCAAAACAACAAAACAAAACGCGGCTTGTGAACTCTAGAACGTAATCTACGATATAAATTTTATACGCGAGCAGAGTGCTTGTCCCACGGACAGGAAGTTTGTTTTTTATACCGTCCATCTTAAAACTGAACTCCGTTTGTATTTATTTGTAAAGACTTTGTTTGTTTTTTGTAATAAAAATGTTGAATGTTTTCAAAGCACGTCAATTTATTTATGAGAATCAAACGGCAAAACTTGTTTTGGGTCTTGGATGAAAACCAAAATAGAAAAAGAATGTAACCGGTGTGATGTATAAGACATTTGACTTCGAACCGATTGATCGATTGAGTTCGGGCGGGCTTTTTTCAGTTGCACACATTAGTCGAAACCGACTCACAAAAGTGCCTCCACAGTTGCTATACGACGCTTTTCGATAAATCAACGCTGATATGAGACTAATAGCGTGTATCAAATGTGCACCCGATGGAGCTTGTCTGCGTAGAAAATATGAAAAATGTTTGGCGTTTTAGTTGCGAAGTACTTTTAAACTCGGCAGATTTGAATCGCGTAGCAGAGCATGTCCCGGTCAAAATGAATGATCAATTCGTTTCTAAGGCGCGTTTGTATGACCACGACCAACAATACTGACTCGTTGCAACCGGCGAATTTTTGTGGCCACATTTCTCCCTCTCTCTCTCTCACTCACTTGTATGTTATTTTCCTTTCGTTTGTACAAAGAATCAATTACGAATTTCGGCGATGAATCAAACATTTGTGACACGTTTATGTATCAGTGTAAATATAAATTACTGCTGACTAACTATGTAAATATTGTAACAATTGTTTATCTCTCGGTGTTATACTTGTTAAGTGAGAAACTTTCCAGTGTGAACGAACTATTAGCTGTGTTATAAGATACATAAACTGTGCTCGATCTAGTCAAGGCGTTTTATGACGAGCGTCACTCCCGAGATGCAGCGTTAACACACCGAAAAATAAAAAAAATGTATTTTTTGTTAAGTTGACGGAAGAAATTCACGATGATAACTGTTATCGTAATTATAAACGACGATTTTGAGAATCATTGCTATTGATGTCGGATTCGACTGAACGAGCACCTGCAGTGCAAAGCCGTCTCGATTGTAAAATAAATTTGTGTTCGTTATCGTAACGCGAGATAATGCTGATAATATACTATTTTGATACTTAGCGCTGCTTATCTCATCCTTAGTTTTAGTTTTTTTTTTCTTCAAATGCTCAGAACGCACACACTCAATGTTGTTTCTGTTTCGGAATTTCCAATTCAGTTTTAAGCGGTCTCCAAATATGTTTCTTTTTTATCTTCAATAATTTTGTTACAAAAGATGTATGGAGATCTAGTTTAATCCAGTTTATACCTGCTATTCTATTTTACATCAGACAATCCACAGAGCAAACAAATTTAAAAATATTTCATGCAAAATTCCGTGCAAATTGAATTTTTCGGAATCCACAAAATTAAAGATGACAAACATTTCTTTAAACTGAGTTTAAATTGTGGCTTGCGTGAATAACTCAATACGTGTAATTGCATTGTTTCAACTTCATGTCAGGACGAATCTTGGGAGGAGAAATCTCAGAACGAAGTAAAAGACAGTTGTTGAAAATTGACAGAACTTGTCTAAGCATTGCATTTAGGGTGAGATGGCGTTTCAAAATTGATAGCTTGGTACTGTTTTGCTGCAGCGTGGCGTACTCTCCGCCCCCGTTGGGCTATGCCGGGGGGAGGCGCAGCGCGGTTGGTCGGCGGTGCTTTTAAAAAGAACTGAGCGAGTCAATTTGTAGGCTGTCGCAAACTTTTAAAACACTAGTTGACAGCGAGTGAGTCCTGCCACCCTTATTCGTGCTGAAGGATTTCGAGGGAGACGGCATCTACGCTTTTATCGGGGCCGCAGAGAAAGATACCACCCTCTCCCTCTCTCCCGGCAGTCGATGGATTGTAAAATAAAACTAACTTGGCTCTTTCGTGGCCGGGGATAGAGTACCGACTAAATCTCATTCCCGCGAGACTCCTCTCTTTTTTATCTTTTTTTATTTCTCTTTTCCGCGCGGGGAGATGGATATACGCGCCGCCGAAAGGACAAACAGGATAAATAAAGCTAGACCCATCTAACAGCGCCCAAGCCAAATCCAATTCAACGACGACGAGCTTCAATTGATTTTCCATTCATCTGAACTCAACCAGTCTGAATCTTTTTTTTCCTCTTTTCCTCCCAATGTCGATAAATTAACTTTTTAAACAATCTCAGTGTTTTCAATTTAAATCAAAGATGTACATTTAAAGATATTATTCCGAATTCTGATTAAGGAAATCATAGTTTCTCGTTATACAATTATGTATGATCATCTCTAATCTGGTATGAATCAGCGAAATTTTGTACAGTCATATTCAGACATGGATCTTTTTTTTCTTTGTGTGTATGAACTTGAGTTAACTTAGGACAACTCATCATTTAAAATCATTTTAGATCTTTCATCTGAGAAAATGAATCCCCAGTTTGATACAAAGCGAACAAATGATTATGAAACGCGCACAATCAAGCTCACAGAAATACGGGACTGATTTTGCATCAAACACGAAGGGTCGAGATGCAACATAAAAGCGCTTCCTCAAAGCAATTAATCTTTTCGTATGATATAACGGACTTGGTTCGCAAGTTGGCTGTAGCTCAGAACACAACATACTACTTAGCGCGACGCAATTAATGTGAAATCGATTAATAGCTCGGAGAGTTGCTATTCGCGACGCCCTGTGATGCCAACGAAGAAACGGGGTCGGGCCTAATTGACTTCGTAAAGCTTGCACTAATGTGTCCAAAATTTAATCTAGTACATCATTCAACTCAACTTTTTATCATTCAATCAAAAAGCTCAGCTATGAAATGAGTTTTTCAAATCCAACTTTTTGAATAATAATCGTTTTTTTAAACTTCATGTTCAAATTAATTTTGTACGTTCATTCTTTCAGATGTGTGACTCAAATCAAATGTGGATCGTTGACAAAAGTTTGTTCACCTGGAAGATTCTTATATGAGAAAAGGAACGGTCAATTTGGCAAATGGTTTCGCGGACAGACAGAGATTTTATTGATCTCGCGTGTGCGAGAGGAGATAACGGTTTGGGATACGGGGGCGTGGGAGGGGGATGAGGCCGAGCAGGAGAGGGCGAAAGGACGAAACGAAAGCCAAAGCGAGCACCGGAACTGAACGCCCCATAAAGCTAACCAATGCTAATACCTCGCATCTCTGCATCGGCGCCGACGTGGCCGGCGTCCACCAACGGTTATTGGCATTTCTCTGCTTCAATGATAAAATGTATGCCGACACCGCAATCGTTAATAAACGCGCGCGTAACCGAGCCTAATTCGCCGCACGTCGCCCGAGTCATTCTCAGCTATTGTCGATACCCTATCGTACCCCACGCTCGGCTCGTCACAGCAAACGGCCTGTGACGATCCGCACAACGCGATCCTTTTCATTGCTATGAGAAAATATTTTTATTTATCATAACGTTATTATTCTGTTTTTGCAAAATTATATTCCTCAGTATCAATAGCGAAGGACAAGGTTGTTCTAAAAAGTGGCAATTACGGTGCGTGTCGAAAAAAAATGTCCCAGATTCTGTGTGTAATTTTGTCGTTCGGAGCGCGTCCCCTTGACGAAAATTAGTCTGCGAAGTCAAACGTTTGCTCAATGCCGTTTCCGCAGAGGAATAAAAGCGAAGGAAGAAATAAAAAAAAGACGAGCGCAGAGGAGAGGAAGGCAAAAAATGGCATGCGAACGAAAACGGATATGGGCGGGATGAGTCGGTTAGCTTTTGAATTTGTCGCGCAAAAGTGGACGAGCACGTGTCCACTTTTATGTGATATCCCTCGGCGAAGGGCGAATCCACCGACCGGTGAAGAAGTCGATTTGTACGGGCAACGCCACGACCAATACAATGGTTGCATTTAATAGTACATTAAACACGAGTGGGAACCACGACTTACTGCCGATTTTCGCTTGGCTTTACAAACTTTTGAGACTTAAATGTGGCTACTGGACATTATTTTCGACGGCTGCATTTATATATTGACATATAAAAACTAAAAAAATGATCTATTTGTATTGCAATTTTGCAAACCGTATTTACAATAAATGCAAACTTTTTTTATAATATCATATTGTGTTTTTTACAGTGTACGTAATAATAATTATTGCAATATGGTTTTCTCAGTGATACTTTATGAGTCCCATCAATTATGCTGATGAGAATTCAGAGCGATGCCAAAACTATTGAGAACTTGTGCTAATTAATGAAGGAGGGCAATTAATCAATTTTGAGCAGCAGATTCGCCGAGAGGTTTTGTATGTTTGCAGCCTCCGAAAGGTGCGAAGCCAGATCTGATCGTTCTGCGGATTAATTAATGTCTCATATTTTGATTTGAGTAAATTATAATGTGAACAAATCAAAATTTCGATTTTAAACTCAATTTTAGCTTGACTTAAGATATGAAAACTTCTTTTACTCTCAAAGTTGAAAATGTGAGTTGAAGTATGAAATTACAATTCTGAGTTTAGATTGTTTCAATCAAATTATTAGTAGATAGAACAATAAAAATTATTGAGCATAGAAACTCATTCTCGTTAACCTAACAAGAGAATCATTTCAAGATATTATCAGAAAGTCTTTAATTATCACAATAAACGAACATAATCAAACTCCATCCAGGTAATCATAACAAAGAAATGCATCAGAATCTCAGCCCAACAGTTTTACATGATAACTGGAGAGGAAGTCAATCATTTCAAACGCGTTTTCTCAACAAATACTATTTCGAGATTAACATTCAAGCTGCAGTCTAATAAAAAAAAACGTATAAATAATTGATTAACATGAAAAATTATACGTCTCAACTTCCGCGCGAGCAAACGCATATAATTGTTGATCAACGCCACGGTAATTGATTTGGAACGGCATGAGCTATTTCTTACTTGTTTCGAAGTATACTTTGTTGCATGCTCACAATTATATCCGATGTAATTCAGGTTCAGAGGCATCACTGTAAATGAGAATCATTACGCGATATCCAGACGGAACACCTGCACGCACAAATCATCTAAAAAATATTCAACACAATGTAATATGAATAAAATATTTTTGATTCGAATGTTTGTTGTTATTTTGTTTACTCACAAATTATATTTGAATATTTCCGGTTCATCACAATCTTGTACAAAACCTGTAAACAAAATAATTATAATAATTTGAATTTGACCTTTGTTGTTTTTGGTTTGTTTATTTTTGTTTTAAGAAACTTATATTATTTGTTGAAACCGAAATGTCGCATTTTGTTACCTCCGATTTTTCGTTAGAATATTTTTCTTTCAAGTTAACCTGAAAATTGAAGAGAGCAAGAAGAAAAAAAAATGAACCGGGTAAAATGAGTCAAAAGAACCGGTGTCGAAGAAACGAAGTTACACGGTGTAACGCACCCGATGCGACAGAGCCTTTATGACAAAGGAACGTACGAACGCGTGTGTGCACGTATAAATAATGAGCGAGAGTGTAAATACGAGAAGCGTCAGAGCGGAAGTTGCGCCGGGGCAAAGAGTTGGCTTTTAAAATGGTCACCGTAGGTGTCGAAGGGCTTCGCGGCTCTCGAACTGGGCGCAATTAGACGGACCTTGGGGGGGCATTATGCAAAGCAGATTTTAAATTTAGATGTGCCCTGTGCCTACGCATGTGCAGTTAATTGCACTCCACCTATGTTAATGTCTTCAGCTATATCTTCGTCGCGAAATATTTTATCACCGGCGAAAAAATTTGCGTTGCATATGTTTTTATGAACCCGTGTGTCATCGCTTAGTTAAGGTTTTCTTTTTTTTTGAAACTTCAATGTGCAAAATTGTCCTTTGAAAGAAATGTTGAATTTGAAAAATAAAATAAAAATAACAAACAATGTTTACAGTTATTGAAATTTTTTGAAAACAGCGCCCTCTGGAAATTGGTTCAATTTTTTTTATTGCAAAAAAAACAGTTGGTTCAATTTGAAATCAAAGAGATGAAAAATAAACTATTTAAATAATGTTACATACCAATGTTTACAAATAACATTTTAAATTTTCGCGCAAAAACGAAAAAAACAATAACATTTGTCAACAACATCTCATACTCAAGCATCTTAGGTCATTGTTATATTTATTTATCATCAAAACGAATGTTCACTCATTGTTCAATCCGTAATTTCTGATTGTTCGCGTTTTTTGCAACTCGAGATTATGACGTCATCAATGCAACCGGTCAGTTTTCCGCGGGACGCCGCAGGGGTCGGACGCTATGCTCACGCCCTGTTTATTTTCTTTTTAGGGTAAATGCCACCTGGGATTGGTAATTTTACACCATTCTTATAATTTAGATATGTTCTTTATTAATTGTTACCATATTAATTATACTTACAAAAACTCAACTTGTTGATTGGCGTTAAAATTTTTTTACAAGAAGAAAAGATTGCACGGTGCCATTTTGGAAAGAAAAATGCCAATCGATTCTACGATCCAATCAATAAATAATTGTTCTGACAAAATGTCTTGTAAGGGTTTTAACAACATGCAATCAATGAATTTTTAACTTTTTGACCTTGAAGGTTAGACAAGTAAACAAGGCGCCAATTTTTGTCTACAAGCGATAGCGTCTTCACATTTTTTTCGTACAAAATTTAAATAATTTTCAGTTTTTACTTATATTTCGAATCAGATAGTTTTCTTATATATATAGACTGACCCAACAAGGTCAAACAAATAGAA
The DNA here is from genome assembly GCA_030523145.1 of Trissolcus brochymenae. NCBI lineage: Eukaryota > Metazoa > Arthropoda > Insecta > Hymenoptera > Scelionidae > Trissolcus > Trissolcus brochymenae. Next base: position 149,618 of record JAQQRF010000555.1, read on the forward strand.
AATGTATTTTGGCATTGTTGAATTCAAGGGGGAAAAGGGTGGGTGGCGTTCTCTCTCTCTTTCTAATGTTGTTTCATCTCTGACTTACTGCAGGCATATACCGGTAACGCGAGTGACGTATTTTTGAGTTTTTTCGGGAGTTAGATCGAAATTGTTCCGGAGAAAAAAGTGGTGTCGGGTTTCTCGCTTGTGTGTGTAAGTGTTTTTAAGTGTGTGTGTCCTTCATGACGTCATTGCTGTATCCCTCGAACATCGTGATAATTTGGAGAAGATCAAAAAGTGAGTTTTTCTTGCATGAGTATATTTTTATTAAAAAATTCCAAAATTCCTTTTTTTTCGGCGGGAAATTTGAAATTGATTATTAAATACCAAAGCTATTTAAATTATATTAGCATCATTTTTATTGTAATTTTACAAAACTGAATATTTTTTATTTCTTAAAAATCAAATTTCAAAACAAAAACACCTTTTTTGGCGGGGAATTTAAAACTGTATTTAAAGTTAATTTGTTTTCAAATATGATTCTTTGAGTTACATGATTTTATTTTTCAATTAAAATCCCAAGGATAATTCAGCCAACATTTCATCACAACCTGTAAACATTGCAAAGCGAAATTTTGTTCCTGATTGATGTAAAAATAAAACAAAAAAAACATACAAATGTCTGAAGATGAAATAGAAATGTATATAAGTCTAGCGTGAAAAGTATATCCGAGTACATGATATAATATAGCCCGGTTGTAAAAGTGGGTGGTGCTGTTGCAGAAATTAAAGCGCTTTTAAATCGAATTCTCGCTGAAAGGGGCTGGCGATTTGCATTTCTCGCGCACGCCCGGCATTTGAAGTGTAAAATATTAAATCCCGCGATAGCTCGCGATGTCTCGCTTGCTCTCTCGGCGTCTCGATTTACATTCGGCTCTCTTGTGTGTCAACATCGCTGTTCGCCATCGCGCTTATACGAATATAGGCGCGCGTATATACGTGACGCGTTGGTGGCGCACTCTGCGAGTTTACATTTAAATGTAAAAGTGTCGCGGATGCTGCTGCTGTTTTGCATTCGAAAGCTCATGATTGCCTCTGAGTTTCTGCTTTTGACGCTGTCGCCAAGGTCGAGTTAGCTGGCTCGACTTCGATTCTTAAGCGATGCGAGCAAGCGAACGCCATTCCGTTTGAGCCGCTTCCGTCGCCACGCTGAATATCTTTCTTTCAAATGCGCCAGGAATTATTAAACATCCTCTCTTCTACTCGCTCTACCACTTTGGTTATCTCCATCTTTTTGCTAACTTTTAATTTCATCATCACGTCTACATTTTTATGATTATTTTCAAGAACAAACGTTTGTAGATTTAAAGGACACGTAGGAATCTTGATTTTTTATTTTCAACTTTTATCTTATTTCTTGTCGTTTTCTTTTTTTTTTTTTGAGTTTTATCTAAAGATATCTGTAAGAAAATGCAAGCAGGACGAAAATGTATGAGCATAGAAAAATGAAAGGCGCTTTATAGCAGGGGGGACGCGAGGCAACTGCTGATACACTGCTATGCAAAAATCAAAATCTAGTTTTCCAGAGACTGACTTTTTGAATTACTTTGAATTTTTATCTCCAACGCACAAGGAATTATTGAAAGGAATCATTTTCCCTCCCCATTTTCTTGTTTTCTCTCTTCTTTTTTGTATTCTCCCTCGATTCATATTTTCTCTTGCATAAACAAGTTAACTGAAATTGATTTTAGAATACAATTTTGACCCCTGTTGATTTTCAGTCCACTTTGTGTTGGATATTAATAAGGAAGTCCCGAAGAATCTGATGATCATTTTGTGGTATCTCGATTTCGCAAGCAATATTTCATCTCGCGCAAAACAACCGCGCATCGGAACGGATTCCATAATAAATAGTTTAAGATTGGGTCTGGTAATGGAAGCGCGCAGGGTTATTGGCATGAATTCGATATTTCAGTGCGCAACTGTTTGCAACGAAAAGGGGGCCAATAAACGATTACGGAGGAGCACACACACACAATTCGTTTCGATCAATCCAACGTAATGCCTTTTCCTAGGAGCGCGCTTGGCGTCGTGCACACGCGGAATCCCATTTCCGGGTTCCAATCAATTCGAACGAAACGACGCGGCCACTTGCCACTCGAATTACGACCGTACGAGCTGTCGTAATTTTTTTCTAATATTTTCCCTCTTTCATTCTCTCTCTCTCTCTATTACACTTCTGAATTATTGAACTTGCAATTCCCGCGCTGCATCAAAGTGTCAACGAGATCATTAAACTCTTAAATTGGCCGGAAACAAAAGGAAACAGAAAAGAATATCTTTTGACAATATAACAGTTACAAAATTTTCTTTCTCGTTTATCATTGTTTGTCAAACTTCTTTTCCTTTAAAAGAAAAACTTTTGAAGGGTAATTATGTTAATCTATGGTTTTGTCCAGTTTTGGATGACATTATTTCAGATCAAAAAGCGTTCACCAACCGGTTAAAATGTCGATCACACGGATCTGTGGTGCAATTTTGATGCAGCGATAGATTCATTGCGGTCGAGTAGAAGCGAAAAGAGAGGACATTTGCATTGGATCAAGAGATAGATCACTGGTATTGATAAGGTGGTCTTTAATCCCTTGAAATAGGACCTGTTAGTAGGTTCTACTGTATCTATATAGATAGCTATCTCGGTCTACCCTTCGGGGACCATATGCTCTGTTAATAAGACCCCTAATAAGCAAACCGCCCCTTGACACTGGGGCTTGTCACTAAATATTTTTTTTCTCTCAATAGAGAACAAGTCTGGGGAATGATCAGTAATTTTCTCAACTCAATCTCTGACTTGTAAATACACAAGAGACTCTAACAAACAAACAAATTTTTTTCTTTCAACAGTCAACAAAGATGTTAAGTAAACTTTTCCTTTGTTCGACAATTATCCAAATCGTTTTTCTCTCCTGCATTTAGAAAAGCGAAAACAAAAAAAGGGAAAACAGAGAAAGAATGGAATTAAATTTGATTGAATTCAAAAAGAAAACAAGAAGAAAGTTAAATAAGAGTGAGATTTCGTATAAATGCTGAATGATTAACGGGACTCGTTACTATTAGAGCAACCGAGATGAATAAACATCATTCGGCCTTAAGTGTCTCGAAACCAAAAAGCATCAGGGCCGACGACGAGAGAGAGAGTGCCCTTTTGGAAGTTTTATAAGTTAACATAAAAGTGGTCCCATCCCTGACTCCGAAAATTATGCAGATGGCGGAGAAAAGCTTTGATAAACACGACTGTCTCTGATCGTTATGCAGATTCGCGCCACTGTAAAATGGCGGCGATCTCACCCTTTCACTTATCCCTCTTGTCTATTCATGGCAACCGCCTCTCCGTTTCGCAGCGCTCTCACTCCCAAGCGCTGGACCGCGAATGTTTCGGTTTCTCACAGCCCCTCTTTCAGCCCCTCATTTTCACACCCTGGACTTCCCGTGTTGTCGCCCAAGCATCACCACCCGCACCGCGTCTGCGCTGAGCTAACCGGCCAACCCCATTGGAAGATCTCTCAAGCCGTCGTCGCCCCCACCAGCTTTTTTTTGTCTCCCCTTTTTTTTTTCATCTACACCAAGTATTACGCTGACAAATCTTGAATCATTTTTGATCTCTCAGACTTGTCTCGGTATTTTTCTTTAAAGACAAGAGGTGGCTACTTAAAAGTCTGCCAAAACTTCAGATTTTCTTTAGACTGATTTAAAAAAAAAATAGTATTTTCAAATTTGCTTTTTTGACATTGAATTTTTTGAATTGACAATTTTTTGTATGCTCATTTGATTACTCGACTGATGAGATTTAAAATATCTCCGCAGCGGACCAAATCTATTTACAACGTTGAAAATAGCGTCACATCTCGCGAAAAATAATCGAGTGTTCATTGAGTTGGAAGGTGCATTTTTTTGGTTTTTTTTTTTTTTTTTGAACCGATATTTAATTAGCTGAAGCTTGTGCTCTGCAGAGCGCTCACACAGAAACAGATTAGCTCTCGTGTCTTTTGCGAGAAAAGCGTGCATCTGCCGTTTGATGTAATTAGCGATATGAAAACGTTGGCTGTAGATTGTGCAAACGTGTATAAGAGACCTGGAGTTACAGAGTGTTTCGGCTCCATGTTTTATTCAGTCGCGTTATATGTGCCAAATTGCGCACGGCTGCGAAGGAATTGCTTATTTCACCTCCTTTTTATTCCTTCACGATAATCATATAATTAAACCAGACAATATTTCAACACCTTCAATCAGTTCTCCATCTATCTTTTTTTTCCATTCGATAATACAATTTTTCCACCTTGGCTTCTGGTTCTTCTGAAAATAATAAAATCAAAATTAATGTCCAGGATAAAAAAAGAAACAAGATTTGAAAAATTTGGAATTGAATTAAAATGCATGAAATTAAATCTGACGTGATTTTGATTGAAATATTTTGGTGCGAACAAAATTTGACAAAACAATGTGAAAATCAGAGACATTGTCGTGAGGTGTAAATGTTTTGAGGGGATATCGCGCGGTTTGGTGTAATCGTGAGTGTCGTTTACAAGCGAAAGCAGTGTCTTTTACATTCCAAGCAGCTCAAAATACGAAGCTTGGTTTCGCGCGATTGGTCGAGATGCCGAATGCGCTTGGGGCGTGGTTCCGTGGCTGCGGATCCCTTCTCCGCAGCCGACCGTTCCCTCGTTTCAATTATTATTTGATTAAGCTAATTGCCATCCGCGTCCCGACCTCCTTCGATCTGGTGCACTGCCGCCACCGGGCACCTTCTGCACTCGAGCGCCGGAGTGCACCTAACCGTGAAGAAAGCTTTTTCAACTGATACTTAAAAATTACTTATTTGAAATCGGAGCTGTTGCCGATGATAAAGGAAAAACTTACTCAAACGATCAAAGTTTTATTGCATTTGAATATCATTTCGTTATGTTTGCCTTAAAAAGTCTCATGAAGAATAAAAAAAGAAGAAAGGAAAAGAAAAAAGAATGTTTCACTGGGAAAATTATTAGCAATATTTTAGTCGGTTTTAATTTACTGAAGAGTTTTGAATGAAAGAATGGGAACAGAAAAGGAAAAAATTGCTCTCTTGTCTGTCAGTGTGGCCGTAGCGGAGAGCACATAACGACGTTTTGAGTTTTTTGTGTATGAGTCGCGATTGTGACGTGCATTTAGTCAGCGCCATGCAAATCGACCTGACGCGAAATTGTCCTGACAGTTTAGCTATGACAAAGGCACAATAGAATGTGCCGTTTCCTGAAAGCGGCATGCGGCCGTAATTTCTCTCTTTCTGTCTCTCGTTCGCGGTGCCTTCCCATTTGCGGCGCGGCTTGTTTCGAAATGGCGGATATCGCGGACAGTTTAATGCCGCACTGTCGTCACGCGTGCTCGTTAACCGACGATACTTTAATATTGAAAAACTCCTTCTTTACACACCGAATTTGTATGCCAGCGAATTTCAAACAAACATCTCCATAATTCTTGATGATAATTTTTGAATTGAAGAGTTAATTTGAAAAAATGTTGTTGAAAAAAACAAAAGAAAGAAAGAAACTGACATAATTTATTGTGTTACAAAAAAAAAAAAAAAAAAAATTGGGACGATTGATTTGTTCTTAGAATTTGTTCAACCAACTGAAGCAGTATATTTATACGTTGGAATAATTTTTAGATATTGGTTATAGTTTTTCATGCAACCAATTTGTGGCAATTTTAAGATCGGCCTGGTTCTAAGTGGTCTCCGTTTGATGACGGTTATTATCATGATGCGCTGTTTCCTGCGACCATGAGATCATCCACCTACTCGTTTGGTAAACATATGCATGCAGTGCAGGTAGCAAATGTGCATCCCAATCTTAAAACAAGTCATTTCGTTATAAGACTAATAATCCTACACGATATTATATGAAAAGTCATTCGACAATCATTCTTTCATCCAAATCATTTCTGTAAAAAAATATTAAAAAAAAAGAAGAAATTAAATTAGAGAGAAAAAACAGAAGGAATTTTTTTAATTTGTAAACAATGATCCAAATTGGCATTGCAATTTGTCGGGTCATCCTTGTGTTGCATAATGCTCTCGTTTACACAGAATATTGTTGTCACAAATGTGTCATTACTGTCGGAAATCATCGGCCGTTGTAACTGTCTTTGCGTGTTGTTACTTTTGGATTTTGCGCCGACGGTCCGGTGTCAGAATTTCTTCGGTTGCGATTCCGCCGGAAACCGAAGATACGTTCACGTTATCGTGTCTCCATAAGGGACACATGTCATTTTCTTCACGCACGTTCCACTTTTTCGCTCCTCCTTACAACAAAAATTTTGCTTCAATATAACATTGATCAATTTGTAACAACAAAATCATTAAATTCGCAGAAAATGATATGGTACAACATGGAAATTTTATCATACAGTAATGAACACAATAATAAATATGTTATTTTAGCTAATAGTTTACTATAAAAGTTAGAATATATCGTAACTATTTTTACAATACGATCGATGCATTGCTTACAATATACATAGTATTTATTACAATAAGGTTTACTCTGTATACCTAAGACTATTTTCAAGAACAAAGGTACGTCTAACTCGACGTCATCTTTAAGAGGATTCGTCTGGGTGACGGTCTGCCCGTCGGCTCTGGATTGGAGTTTGTCTCTTCGGAAGAGAGAAGTTTGCGTCTCGGTTAATCACTATAATTGATATTCCGCTGATATCACCTCGCAGAGCAACGGGGTAACGAAGTAACGCGATTAAAGGGAGCCTCTTATTGGCTCGCTCGTTTCCTTCAATCGAATTATATTATTACTTTAGGATCTCGAACGGCTCAACGTCTATTCACTATCTCTCGCCCCATCTCCAAATTCGTGTCCTGCAACGAAAAGAGTCACACAAATTACGACGGCTTTGATTTCACCTCATTAAATTAAATTCCCCCTTTTGAAATAAACAATCCCCCATAACTACTGAATTAAAAGAAACAAACGTTCTGGCAGTTCTTTTATTCTTTTATAAGTACACACAACTGCTAATAAGAATAATTTCGTTCAAAGAGCCCCAAAATTTTGGGGGCTTTTTTTTGTAAATTCATTTCGCCCAGTGGTGCACGCGATCTTGCCAAGCGCAGGACTTCCGCGCCGCGTCAAAAAGTGATCTCGCCAATTATTTTGTCACACCCGGGCGCGCGCCTTGAATCCGAGCTCAATGGCGTATTAAAATATAAATCTCGTGCAACCAGGAAAGCATCTTTTCTCCTTTTAATGACTTCGTTACCTTCTTTTTTTGCATTCGCAATGATATTCGCAAGAACTTTGAAAAGATATCCTAAAAACAGAAATAAAAAACTTTGTCATCATGAGAATTAAAACATGTTTTTAATTTTAATTTAAAAAACAATTTTACAATTTGTCATCTGATGATTTTGATGTTAACAATTCTGAGAGTTAAGAAATAAAGGGAAGAGAAGTGTGACAGTTTGACGACGATCCGGTTCAGTTTGCAGGGCCAGAATTGGTATTATAATACGAAATCAGATGCCTCGCGGCGAAATGCAGCGCGCACACAGCTGTTCGTCCAGCCGTTGTGCCCAATTAACGCTAACCAAGCGTAAACGCCTAGCATCTAATTGACAGATTCAATTTCACCGCGACAATGACGCTGCGAGCTCCGCGTGGGTCCATAAGCGGCGGATTTTTTTTTTCTTCCAAAACGACCATCAAATTCGACTTATGCCCCACGTTTTCGTCACGGCCTCACTGATCTCTTGGATTTTCCACCAATGTCAGATTTCCGAATGACGAATGTTTCATCTTACCAGATGATTTATCCCCATTAAGCAGCCACGTGCTTTTGAATACAATCCCAGCGTACCAAAGCGTAAACGTTTTGATTTTGAAAAATAGAAAATGATTTTAAGAGCTTGGATTAACATTTCAATTCGAATGAGAAAGAGAGAGTTGGAGACGGTGCTGATGGAAAAAAGCTTTTAGGGTGGTCTGATTAAGAGATGTATAAATTTTCTTCCCCGCGCACTTGGGGCGATGGAAAATTATTCATGATTTTTGGAAGCGTCATGGAACAGTCATTTTGAGTGTCAATAAGTGTACAAATTTTGGTTGAACCGAAGCTGACCCTCACGCTCAAATAATTCCGCGTAAAAGAGATCAGATTAGCCCCACGCGACACACTCATAATTTCGATAAATGCAGTAAACTCCGGGCAAAAGCACTACGTGCTCATTTTACTTTCTCTTTATTGGCGCATAAAGGGCTGAGCGCAGGGTGAGAAGAGCGTATTAAGGGCAAATTATCGCAGAATCAAAATAATTCGATAGATGGGGTGACGCTTGTATTACAAGAGGGGCGATCGAGCTCTGATCTAAGTATGGGGTGCCGTCAAAAGCTTCTCCCCTCCTTGCACGCATGAAATATCTACGCAAAAATCATAATAATTACATTGCCCTGGTAAACATCCCCATTGGACGAGAGTAAAATGTGCGGCTTCGACAGTTCTTCCTTGTCTTCCTTTTGTTTACGTTCGAATGAAAAATGAAAAATTTATACGATTTTTTCGGGATGGCAAATTTTGATACATTCGGCTGAGCTAATTTACAACTCATCTGGAGGGAAGGGTTCTATTAAAACAGCATCATGTCCCAGAGCCCGCGGCTAAATTGGCGCCATGATTTGGAAACGTACCAGATTGACGTGAAAGAATATGCGATGCATGACAGCCGTTGAAGTGATTTGAATTATGCAACTGGTGAGACCAATCAAGGGGCTTGTCATTTAATCGCGTTATAATGTTGAGTCGGTTATAACAAACTGAAACAGAACAAGTATTAGTTATGTTTTCAATTTACAAAACAGATGCAATAAAAAAATTTAAAATAAAAAAAGCAAGTTAAACTCTTTGACAGGGACTCTTGATGATCATATCATACTTTTCGATGAGAGTTGTGAATTGTGAAAAGCCAAGCCCTGAAGCACTGTCAGGTGGTAGATTTAAATGGCACAATGGCTCAATTCGGGATGAAAATCCCGAAGCCAAATCTCTCCTATTCAAATGCGATTGGTATCCCCTTGTGCGGAGTGTGCCAATAAGTAGGTACTTAGTTGCACATTTGGCTTAAATTTTGGACGCTGAACGGGTGCACCGCTTTGACATAGTTCCGTCGCGTCCATATGTAGATGCGTGTCGGTAGATGAGTGGCCATCTAGCCGTATCGGCTGTACAATCTCGCTACCCATCAACCCCTAAGTACATGTGTATCTGAGCCTGGTGCGATAATCCACTTCAAACAGTCGCCCTTTACATTGAATGTTCCTCCATCTCCTAACTCAGCAATAACGTTTCGATGACGAGTTTAAAAGATCCTCCTAAAAAGATAAGAACATAAATATTTAGTGAAATCCAAACTTCTCTAATTTCAAATGTTCACAAAAGTTCATTGCTTTATACATTTTCTTTTCTACTCAAATTGTGAAAAAAATGATGACAAAGATCGTTCATCAGAGGAATTAGAGGAATCGTTGCGTGACATATTGGGTCATGTCTAATATTTGCGCTAACTCTTCAACGATCATTAACCCAAGGGAACCGTTGCTGCGTCTCGGACGAGAATTAGTTTTAATTGCCCTCTGGTACGAACTTGTACTTGTACTCATACCTCCTTTGTATCTGCTCGCACATTAAGGCTGGAAGTTAGACAAGAGGATAAGGGTGGAGGAAAAGTAGGCAAGGGAGAGAATTCGGATTGGCGAAGCGTGAGCAGGTAAGGTATACACGTACTACGTGACACGCTTGGTAAACCTGAAGCTGGCTTTGTTAAGCTTGGATTCTGAGTGCCTTTGATACGTGTACTTGCACGCTAACTAACCAACCTAAGCTACGCGGCCTTGTGTATTAGTTTCAAATACATCCACACTTATCACCACCACCCCGTCCCGCTTTTGCATCTTTTATTCGATACTTTCCTAGTTTTTCTTTTTGCAAATATCTCTCCTTATAAACAAATAAAAGTTAAACTTAGTTTTAAAAGTTTGTATTCAACTTTATTTTGAGCATTTTAAATTAAGTGTAATTAACAATCTAATGATGAGTCTAATTTTGATATAGTAATAAGTCGAATACTACATCTTCGGTAAATGAAGGGCAGTAAATTAAATGTGAGGATTTGTCCTCTTTATCTCGGGTGTTGATTGACTTTGAACGCTCGTATATTGCCACTTTCTGCCCACTTTGCACTCGTGGCCGCACTTCGGCGACAAACACGACGGACAAGGAAAGTGGCATCCTTCGCAATCGGTTTGCAAACAATCGCAGATGTTTGGGTCGCGTATCTCGCATTCATCATCGAGACACAAACGATTCATCTTTCGTTTGTTTCTGGTACTCGTTTCAGGATCGAAGTCGCGTAGAAATTCCTTTGCCACACCTTCGGTATGTTTAATATTGAGACTCTGTTTTCTTCTCTCCTTTTTATTATCCTGGAATGTGTTTAGGATATGATAATTTTCGGTTAATTTTTCCTGAAAAAAAATGAAGGTTAATAGAAATCAAGTGGGATAAGATAAGTGAAAATAACAATTCTACTTACCATTAGATGAAAAATTTATATGGCAAACGGTGACAGAAAGATTGTTCAATCTTGTTCAATAAAATTGAAATCTATAAATAAAAGCAAAATAGAATTTAGAGCGTTGCAAAATAATTGGTATATAATTTGCAAGTATTAACGTGATTATGATGAACAATTAAAATCATGTGAAAAGCACAGCCCAGGAAGATTAATTAAATGCAGAGAGAGAGAGAGACAGAGAGGCAGAGCAATGCACGAGATAACTAAGTCATAAACGCGACATATTTTCAACGAGAACTAAATTTCTGCGGTAATTTTAATGCTATTGTGGCGAAGTATCTGGAGACAGAGGGTGACTAACGCATCAAGCATCTGCAATTCTCCTCGCAAACGTTCCTTTCCCCTTAATCGTATCAGCAGTTTGCTTGTGACTGCCATTTCAACCGTCTTTTGCGATTCGTATGATATTATGTTTTCCGTAATTGCAATCGACTGAAAATTCAACGAACCAAAATCAATATTATCATAACACTAACAAAACCAGCAAAAAAAATGAAAATAAAAACATCATGATGTTTTGAGCTCATTTTGGGATAAAAGGAAACAAAAAGTAAAAAAAAATATTGGACACTTAAGATTTGATCTAAATGTTGTCTTGATGGCTTGATAGGGCATTATATTTGGTGCTTGGAAAGAAAAATCCGGAAAGCCCGGCATACAAAGCCAAAGCGCTATAACCACTTACGAGCTTTCGCGAGTGAAAAAGCGTGAGTGTCAGCGAGTATAAGAAAGTAAGCGGATTTTTCTCATGAAATATCCACCATTATATCTTTATAAATGGAACCACTCAGCTTCACACACATATTTGCTACCGGAATCTTCACATTCATATTTACTTTAGGTTGGAATTATTTTGTTCTTTGTTCCCCGGAGTAAAAATATATAAACACTCAGACAATTTTTACACGCAGTCTTTACATTCGCAAATTTTTGTTTTGTTTGATAATTTATTTGTTTGTTTTTTTTTTTTGAAGAAAAAAAAAAAGAACATTTTGAAGAATGCTTACCAGAAATATTGTGACAGGAATTATTTTTTATACTAAAAATTATGGTTTCAAGTTTCAAGTCGAAAGCTAAAACCTCGATTCGATCCATGCTCGAAAATCTGAATCAGTAATGAAAACAATAACAAACATTCACAAAGGACTTTTGGCGTCCCTCTGGTGGCAAAAATTAGAACTAAATCACACTGAGGAATGAAAAACAAAGCAAAAGAATCAAATGAAATTACAAAACTTCATGAACTGTTTTTCTTTTCTTTTACTTTTAAATTTCATTTTTCAATGTTTACTTTTCGAACAATGTTTTGTTTACATTAACCTTCAATTTTATTGGATCAAATTTTTATTATGTATTTTATTCTTGTGTGTTTTTAGGTGAAAACTGGCGAGGAATTGATTATCGCGCGGTTCCATGCTGCCAACCGAAGGAGAAAAGATGTGCGACAAATGTGAGTAGAAAACAACATCACGTGATCTTGTGCGACTTAAGTAAGGTTAGGTTGTTGCAGCGGCGAGAACTTTTGACGTGAATCGCACGTGTGTTCGTTTTTTGTTGATCCTTGCGAATGTTATTGTCGTTTGAAGTTGTGTGTTTTATTTGAATTGTGTTGGGGGGACAGTTTGAAAAACAATTGAAGAGGGAAAATCTGAATCCTACGATGGATATTTGTTTGAACATAACCAGTGGTTCGAGCGAGGACAAGGCGGCAAAGGTAAGTATTGTTTTTTTTTTGAGGTTAAAAATTGTTGTCATTGTTTATGTTTATCGAACAGTTTAGTGAACAGTTGTTGATTGTTGGATTAGAAAAAGAAGGAACAGGCAAAGGCAAGAATTGCCAAGGTTCAAGGTCAGAAGTTCAAGGACGTGAAACAACGAGTGAAACAAAAACATTTGGCACAAATTGTGGCGAAAAATTTGAACCGAGGAGGTTTGACTGCGAAGAATGGAACGAAGAATAGCGAGGATGTTGCAAAATCCGATCAGAAGAATGCGAAGCCGCTTATTATGGCTAAAAAGAGAAACGTCGAGAGCAGTCAGAAGAAAACGTTGACGGAAATATTTTCGTCGGAGAAGAAAAAAATTGATACCGATGAGAGTAAAGGTGTGGCAAAATTGAATGATTCGTCGGTTGATAATGAGAAAAAGGAGATTGGTTTTTGTAAAGATAAAATGCACATCTCAGATAACAAGAGACCTTTTAAACAATTTGATAGTGGTGAGTTTTTTTTGTAGACCTAATTTTTTAATTGAGATCTCGTGATTTTAGAAATGAGATTTTTTAAGCTTGAATTTTGTTGTTTAAAATGTTTAGTATTAATTTTTTTTTTTATTTATTTAAGGACCTGTATTGACAAAAAAATTCAAACCAAAACAAAAAAACAGACCTGAATCCGAAGACGGTATAAAAAAAGTTCCGAACAAACCAGGGCAAAAAACAGCGTCACTGTTTGGCAATAACCCTGAAATTCCCAGGATAGGGCAACGATTGGTGAGGCCCATCAATGAGACGGTATTTGCTGCTTCGAGTTTCAAGGAATTAGATATCCATCCATACACAGTACGTGATGAAGACAAATTAATTAATACTAATTCTAAAATTTTTTAAAAATTTATATTCATTAATAATTGACATTATATTGCTTTATTGTTACATTGAATATTTTTTTTTATATTGACTATCATTTTTCATTCAGATATCAAATCTGGAACAAAATATGAACATAACAAAAATGACCACAGTACAACAGAAAGCTATCCCAGTAATTTTATCTGGAAAAGATGCTCTCGTGAGATCACAAACTGGTTCTGGGAAAACCTTGGCTTATGCTTTGCCAATAGTTGAATCTTTGCAAAAGATCAGGCCGAAATTGACCAGAAACAGTGGGTTAAAAGCCTTAGTGGTTGTGCCAACAAGGGAACTTGCTTTGCAAACGTACGAATGTTTTTTAAAACTGATCAAGGTAATTTTCTATTTCAGTTTCTTTTTAAAGTATGAAATAATATTTTTTTTAAATTTTGTTAGAATGTCTTTTTCATTTCAATGTTGGAACAAATTTTTTAGTCATTTACGTGGATAGTTCCTGGATACTTGGTAGGGGGCGAGAAAAGAAAATCAGAAAAGGCTAGACTGCGTCGGGGTTGCAACATTTTAGTCTGCACTCCAGGCAGACTTTTGGATCACCTCAAGCATACCGAGTCTTTGAAACTCAACGAAGTGAAGTATTTTGTTTTAGACGAGGCTGATAGAATGCTTGATATGGGATACGAAAAAAATGTATCAGAGTGAGTTTCGTTAGTTATGCTTATCGTTTCTTTCGATTCGAAATTAAATAAACGAATCCATCAATTTTAGAGCTGCATTATTTTGTTATTTTAATTTTTTCCTTTTTAGGATTGTAAATGCTTTAAAAGTGGCAAATGAAGTTCCAAAAGAATCTGATTACGATGCCCTTTCTATGCTTCGCCAGAATACGAAAAAAAAGTTCAACGATGACGAAAATGAAGAAAAGAAAATCATCCCAGAAGAAGAAAAAACGAATGAAGAAAACGATCAGGATGAAGATACGGAAAGTTCAGTAAAGAAGGAATATCATTCCGGTACGGACAGCGAAAGTGAAGAAACTGTGGTTAAACCTAAGAAAATAAAAATTATTTCCGATGTTGTCGTAAAACACCCAAAAAAAGAGGAAACCACAAACATTCAAAATTCAAATCAGTCAGAACCTCATGGAAGACAGACTATCTTGCTATCAGCGACATTGACTCAGTCTGTTGAAAAACTCGCGGGTATAACGCTGCACAATCCAGTTTTTATTGACGCTGCGAAAGATAACCTTGATTATGTCGGTGGCGATAGCAAATTGGTCAACGAGGATCTGATTGTTCCACAGAGTGTTGTTTTAACTTATGTTGTAACACCGCCTAAACTTCGGATGGTTACGCTATGTGCTTACATTGCTGGAAAATGTCAGGTCAGTTAACAAAGTTCAACATTTCAATTAATTAAATTTTTTCTGCAAAATTTAGTTTGTGTTTTGTGATATTTATAGTATAAACTTTTTGGTTTGTTTAGAGTGCAGGACAGCACAAGATAATTGTTTTCATGGCTACCCAAGACATGTTGGATTATCACTCCGAAATTATGTCGTTGGTTTTGAACAAGCCACGCGACGAGGAGGACGAAGATTCCGAGCCTTTGGTGGACGTTGAATTCTTCAAGTTACATGGAAGCATGAGTCAAAAGGACAGGACCGAAGTGTTCAAAACTTTCCGAAACGCGAGAAGCGGAGTTCTCCTTTGCACGGTGAGCGAACTTTGAAACGATTTATCTCGGCGACTTTCACATGTCGAAGCATGATGCATAAATCATCAAGTTCTTTGGCGTTACATAAACTTATAAAATTGATACCTTTTAAGAGGATCGTATACAAAAATTACATAATGTCGAGACATTAAATCACATCCCCATTTTTATTTTTGCTTTTTTTTTGTCAGGCAAATTTTATGATTGCACACCTACAATGAACGAAAACTAAAATTGAATTTAATCCCAAGCAAAAGAAACCTTTTAGCATTCTTTTAAGAACGTGGCAACGTTGATGAACGAAGGTCGCTTCGTACAAGCGGAGTATAATATTCAGAGCTGTAAATTAGCGCCGAGCTTATTCTTCGAGGTGGGAATTTAATATCCTCGGACCCACGCTGGGCAGCCTTTGGTTTAAAAAATTATACGCATACGAGGCGCTCCGTAACGAGTATAATTATTGTCCGCGGCAATCTCTCCGGCTTCATTGATAAAGGCTCCGGACAAATGGTCCTAACTTTCCCGGGCTAAATTAACGAATTTGTCTCCCCGTGTTTCGGCGCCCGACCTTCTTTCGAGTCGAGACAAATCATTTTTTCCATCCCTCCTATCTTCCTTTTCCCTCTTTTGTTTTTTCATCCGCGCACATTAATTGGTACGATTGCGAGTGTGTCCTGCTGGTCAAACGCCCACGCCACATTATTAATTTCACGTTAAAACACGCCGCTTGGCCGAACGATCCTCTGTGATCAATAGTCCGAATGAGACGTCCTGAATGGTTATCCGTTTCCGATCTCGGTCTTTGGCTTGCTCTTAAACGCTCGTTTGCTTTAATCACCCTCATCAATCCAACTCATCTTTGCTGATTCCAACCCGGTAGCGAATCATCGGCCTGTTTGAAAATTTTCATCCGCCCATTTCTCATCACCCCCTTGAAAAAAAAAGGTGGAAAACAAATTTTACTCGGCTCTCTCCTCACTTTGCAACTTCTTTCTTTTTTTTTTTTTTTTTCAAAATAAAAATTTGTGTTGTTAATAAAAGTATAGTCCTCAGACCTGGAGTCATCTCGTGCAGGAATTTTCGGAGTGCGGCCCCCCACTGCCTGGTGAATTTCGAGTGTTTTCGGTTATTAAATCATTCGCTAGCCAAACATAGAGAGCCGAGAGGCAAGGACCCTTGATGCAAAAGTTCGCGGTCGGGGTCCGCAGCGGGTATCGTAAATCGTTTGATACGTGTCTTGCAGTTTCAGTTACTAAACGAAGAACCTGTGCGCGTTTGTAAGACATTTGTAACGACTGTTCATCGGAACTCCCGTCGTCTTGTACCTTTTTTTTCTCGCAAAAATCCTGCTCCATTTCTGAATTCCGTAAAAATTCCTTCGCCAAATTTTGCACCTTTTTTTATCAGTTTGAATACAAAAAGATGGTCTGTGATGTTTCAGGACGTAGCAGCTCGTGGATTGGATTTGCCCAAGGTGGACACGGTGATACAGTACACAGGACCGACTTCGACCAGGGACTACGTCCACCGAATCGGACGTACGGCTCGAGCGGGCTGCTCTGGCTCGGCGATTATATTCCTGACGCCGCCCGAAGTCGAGTTTGTCAGGATGCTGGAGTCCAAGAGGATCCGCATCAAACAGGAGGACATGAACAGCATCCTGGACAAACTCATCGGACCCTTTTCGAACCACCGCAATGCCCAAATCGCCGCGACTTCGCTCCAAAATGAATTTGAGAATCTAGTACTCGAACAAAAGAAGCTCCACGTTTTGGCTTGCAAAGGTACGAATAGATTTCGCGAAGATTTTTGATGTCGGCAAACTGACATGTTAAATTCAATCACAAATTGTAAAGCGACGATTTTTTTATTAGTATTTTAAAAGGTTGCAAAGCAGCTTTGAACGGTGAAAAGGGTCATTTTTATTTTGATTGATGTATTGTATTGTGCTCATTTTTTATGTAGCCTCTGCAGAGATGAATGTAAAGTTGATTTCTGCCAATGGCGATGCGACGAGCGTCGGTCGTTGAGGTGATGAAACGATGACTTGAGAGAGCGAGAGAGAAAAGTAATCCGGCCGACACCCCAGTGGGATATATAAAGTCACCCCATACGGTGTATTATGAAGCTCATCTCTCGTTTGTCGACCATTTTCCCCCTACTTTCTCGACGAATATTTACATAGACTATGAGCGAGGAGGGCTGATCTTGTTTGCCAGGCTATGGTTACTCTATTAGGGTTGTTATGGTGCAGAATTTATTTCCCGTAATATAAATCCATTACGAGTCGATGATGCTCCACCGGTCAGAGGATATTTTTGCGCATCGTTTTGATCAATGGTTTTGTTTATGACTAAGACAAATCATCTGTCGAATCGTCTGCTATTATTGGATTCCGAGTTACTATTTTGTTCCTTTTTTTTAATCTATAAAAATTGTTTCCTCTCTAAATGAACCACAAAACTCGTCGTCGATTTTTTGTCGTCATAATTTGTGAAAATAATTAAATCTCCGATCGTCGCTTCAAGGAATGAGATACAAAAAAAAATGGCCGATGATTTATTGTTAGCGACGATGTAGCTTGTGCATTTTTAAAAATAACACAATTTCTCCGAGTTCGTAATCCTTTTTAATTTTTTCTTCTATTTTTGCAAAAGCTGGATTTTCGGGGCCATAAATTTCGGCGACTGTGTTGTCGAGTGCGGTTTTACACGAAGGTTAGCCAAAGCTTTTGATCGTTTTGGCGATCGCCAATGTGACTGACACTACACAACTAACCACTTGACCGTTCCTTGCACTCGAATGATTGATAGACTAATTGTCGCCGGCAGTGACCCTCGGCGTCGAACTTATATCACGGCCGGGAATGAATAACAGCAAAAGCACTAGCGTGAAGAATCGTCGGGTAATTTGTGGCTTTCCTCGTGAATAATTCCTCGTCCAATAGTCTCGGGCGCAGTTTTCGCCATTATTTCCAGCGCTGATTCCGACGGTGCTTTTTGTTTGCGACGCCTTGATACACGCTTCGTTTGTAAATCTTATCGATTCGACGGACTGAATTATTCGGACCAATGAATACAAAAGACATTAACCGTGCCGACATTTTTTGCCCGATGAATACATTCATTTAGATGCACTCAGTTTTTGTTCAGCAGTCCTGATTAATTTCTTTATCCCATTCTTCACAAACAGAGGTAAAAATTTATTGGTGGAACATTTTAAACAAATGAACGTTCGATTGGATATGAGAGAAAAAAAATTGGATAATTTATTTGTTTTCTTTTGTTTAATGTTGGATTCAAATGGTTTTATTTTGTTTTTAGCG
Source organism: Trissolcus brochymenae (assembly GCA_030523145.1). Lineage (NCBI taxonomy): Eukaryota > Metazoa > Arthropoda > Insecta > Hymenoptera > Scelionidae > Trissolcus > Trissolcus brochymenae. The sequence continues at coordinate 167,903 of JAQQRF010000555.1, forward strand.
TTTGTACTTGTATCAGTGTTTGAGCAAACAAGAAACAGCAGACTGGGAGTTATCGCGTATGGGGTGTGCGTCGCTCGCACGCCTTTCGCGAGAAGAGTGGCTACGGGGAACCGGCACAATCCAGCCACTGAATGTGGCTTCCGCCAAAACCACTTACGCTTTGTGGCGAGAGCCCCTTAACAATGCAATACAGGATACAAATACAATAAGACGCAGTTACATCACTTAGGAACAATGCCACCCCGCGCTTCGCCGCCTCGTCCCTTGGCGGGCTTCTCGGTCTCGTCCGCCCGCGCGTTCTCCTCCGATGCTGAGAAAGGCTCAAATTTATGTGCTAAATGGAGAAAAACATTTCTTTTCCTCGCTCTTCTGGCCATTATTGCGACACCCGGAGAGAACTTTTCATTAATGCCCGTTCGGCCGGAAGCCACCCGAAGAACCGGAAGCCGCCGCCAGCTTATTGTCCTTGGGCGGCGTCAACGGTGCTCGTTTTCCAGCCGATGATTCCTCGCTGGACGGATCGTGCAAATTGCCCTGAGGGAGTCGTTACGTTTCCCCCTGCCAATCTTGTACGCGTCTTGACTTCTTTTTTGACCACAAAATTGATACTTATTTGTTTCTATTTATCCTCTCTTTCTCTCGTTTCTTATTTCTTCTTCGACAAGAATTGTGCCAGACAAGTCAACCGATTTTTTAATTAATTTTTTTTCTCTATCAAGTTGTTTTATTGATAAATAATTGTTTTTTTGTTTTGTCTTTACTTTTTTTTTTTTTTTTTATAAATCAAGTATCTTAAATATAACTTATGGTGTGTAACCGCCAAGTGCTTGTCCCAACAGTACTTTCATTGCAACTCTCGGGGGTTGTGTTGCGTTAAGGGTGGGACCCCCATCGAGGCATTAGCTCGGGGTCGAGTCAAGTGCCGCATCTAATAGTCGCCTTTAACAACTGGGTGAGAAAGCGCAGGACACCCAGCTCCTGAGAGAAACTGACATGTGCCGATGATTGTTGTAATACACCGAGCGTGCGAAAAATAACTCCGCGTCATTTTGGATAATTGATTTTTCATTTCAAACTTTTTTTTCTTTACATTCTGTTACAGCTTATTCTTCCTGGGTGCGATTCTATTCCAGTTACCCGAAGGACATGAGAGACATTTTCAACAGGAGGGAGCTGCACCTGGGACACTATGCGAAAAGCTTCGCTCTGAGGGATACTCCGCAAAGGATCGGCAGTGTTGGAAAAGTTGCCAAGGAAAAGGAGGCGAAACCTTCGCCTAATAACAGATTGACTAATGAAAGGTAATGAAATGAATGGGCGTGTAGAGGGCGATAAAAGCTCTCATTAGAGTACCCACAAGGCAGTTTTCTTAAACTTCGAAAAACTTTTAAAAAAAATCAAAATTCATTTTTTGAAGTGACATTTTCATTATAAAATTAGGTCTGAGAGCTTATTTGTAAAATGTTGCCGCTATTTTTACTTTCGACTTCAAAAAGAACATATTACCAGTTATATGAACGAAACATGCCTTTTTCCAATCAAAATTGTGCAAACACAATTTGATATGCAAACAATTGAACTACGATGAAACTGAATGATCCATTTTTGTTCAATTTTGTATCGGAATTTACAATGTTTTTTTTTGTAAATGAATTTTGTAAGTATTTTCTTGACGAAACAGTACTCAGATGTGACATGTTTCCGAGATTCAGTAGTTTCTTCCTAAGCATTGAATGGGAAACTAATTAATGACGGATTTACGCGTCGGTTATAGCGTTAACAACGCCGTCAGTTGAGAGCGGACGATTCAGAGAAAGCCATTGGGCGACTTATCGTTGTGCGTTCGACGTCAAAACTGTCGTCCGATGTCATCCGTCATGTACACGCAGCGGCATGGCGGACATGTACGCTACGCAGTCGGCGTATCACGAACGATCGTACGACATTCGTCGTCCCTCTCTCGATTCCCCCCCTCGCGTCATTCTCTATCTTGCACCATTCTGAGTTTCTCTTTGCGTGTGTCTCCATCTCGCTCGCTGGTTGCATTTCGCATGGCATCCGCGACGTCCACCCTTCTGTCCTCTCCATTGTTCATAATTATACAATACGGCTATTAAACAGACTGATGCGACCGCCACTTCCGGCCCGACGATGCCATTTACGGAAACGAGCTCGGGTCCCGTCCCTCATCGACGCATCATCTTACTTCGAGCTCTGATTTTTGTTTTCCCCCTTTTTTGTTTTCGTATTCCAACTATGAAACTATGAAAACACAATTCCACATTTTATCCTTCACGAGTTGCAAAATGGATTAGAGGATGAGATGCTTGATAATCCAAGCCAGTAAAAGTTTATTATTTCACAAATCACGACGATAAACTTGGGAGGTGTCTCGCGATGAGAGGATGACCAAAAAAGTGTCAAGATTTTCTCGAAGAGTCTTAGATGGCTATAAAGAATGGTTATACCTCGTCATAACGTCACTTATAGCCGCTGTTTGCGAACGCGACAACAACTCTTTATTAATCGCATGATAAATGTAAATAAAAGTTGCGCCGTGAATCGTATATAGCCGACTCCGCAATACGAGATGCATGAACGGGAGGTCCTTCGAGTCATTGGACCGTCACCAGCCCGCCTTTTACCCATTAAAAGTCACTCGGTTCGCCGGTGGCGTAGTTTATTTCCCTTCTGCTGCAGGGCCTTGTTGGAGAAAAAAAAACACACGCCCACACAAAAGACACAAAATCCATCGCATGAAAAAAGAAATGCAAAATAAAAAATGAAGCCAAAGTAGGCAAATCGAATTGGTGCACAATCGCCTAACAACATGAGTTTGTTATTCCATATTGTGGTTTCGTGGCTCGGATCGAGGCAAATTACTGGTTAGGAGTGTCCAATTTGCCTTTATTTTTCAATTTTTCGATCACAAATCGATGTGGATATTTGGCCTGCTTTATCCCAGAGTCCGTTATTGGCAGTATGCAAATTTTTCATGTTTGAACTATTTCTTTAATTAAAATTTTGATACCATGTTAACTCTTTTTTTCATTCATTGAGAAATAAACAACTGTTATGTTGTTACAAAACGTAAATCATGAATTACAGATCCAATCTCTCTCTCTTTCTGCTTCCAATATGATTAGTTGCATTGATTTATTGTACGCTTCGGTTCGAAGTTATGGATTATTATTAATTGATTTTCAAATAACTTGTGCTGCGCCATTTTTCTAATCGACTTGAGTTTTCTATCGGTTAATTAATCATACAACTGATAACTGTTATATATTTTTTTTTTCTTTAGATATTCAAGTCAAATAGAAATAACTATGACAAATTTATTTAAACAGTAGAAAAACTGTTTTCTTTTTTTTTTTTTTGATTTTAATAAAAACAAAATCACAATAAACTGTCGAGGATGAGTTTATTTGTATCCACGGGTCGATGAGCGGCAACTGTGTGTCACGTACGGTGTAACTCGACTTGAAAAAAAAATGTGGCTGGAGCGTTGGGCGCACCAGTTGGTAGTCTCGCGTGATCCCTAATCTTGACTTAATGCGAATCGTCCTGGCAGTTTTTGTCTGCTTTCCATTAGCGCATGTCGCTCACGATTCGTGGCCGAAAATTGCCGGGGCTTGGGTAATGCGACGATTGAACTTTTGTTTCTGCTTTTCAGGCCCGACGGGACAGCGCGCAAAAGGCCTCGCAGCGAGACCGCCGATCGACGACCCGTCATGCTCAAGAATGTTCGCATGCTCAATGTGTCCGAGTTTGACAGCGGACTGGAACCAATCAAGAAGCCCAGAACGTGACGACGAGTCTCAACACTTTTGCACGACTATTTTTCGTCCAACCATTTTTCACTAATGACTCAAAGGTGAAATTAATTTTTTGCCAAATTTTACTACACAGGCGCAACGTTGATGGGATGTTTTTAATTTTTTAAAATCATCTTAACAGCAGTGCGTCGAACTGTGTGGTTTAATTTCTGTTAAAATGAATGAATTTGTTTAAACTTACTTTGTTGTAAATATAAAAGTGTGTTGAAAAGAAAAAAAATGAAATAAATATACGACAATTGTTATATTTGTTATAAAAAAAAAAAGAAAAAAAATCTGGTATTGTGAGTTGTATAAGCCCTTAAAGATGGATGTACGTTGAGAGAAATGTATACATAACGGGGACGCCTCATAATATCCTTCATCAGGAATCCTATCGCGAGAATTGTTTGACCTTCGTTCGATAAAATATTGGCCGTTGTGTGGATGAATGATGCAAGTCTGTGCTATCCAATCCCTGCTCTCAACTCTTGGGTATTATTTTATTGAACTGGCAAACCGTTGCTCATTCGATGCAACGCTCAATTTTCTTTACCTTGCGAAAATGGAAATTGTTATATTTATAGTTTGAAATTGATTGCATCTACGGCTAAAATGTAAACAGAAGGATAAGTGAGATCCGTAGGTATGTACTTTTTTTTGTGATTTGCATCAAAGCTAGCATTTTTAGTGTGTTTTTCTTTTCATTATTTCATTTTCTTTCTAGATAAATATAAGTTGAGAAAAATTGAACCCCCTGGCTGAGTGAGAGACACGTATTTCTGGTTGAGTTGAATGATTAGCGTAAGAAGAGAAATTGAATGATGACAATTTGAAAAGACAGGTGTTTAGACACTTCATCTCGGTGAGTTCTTAAAGATGGACAATGCCAAGAAAAATGGTACCGTCAAGGTCAATAAGCGGGAGCTTTTTTGTATTCCCTTTGCGAGATTCGCCACTTTAACGAGCTTGGAATCAACGTTTTCAATTTGCTGAAGCACACAATGGGGCACGGGGCAGGTGAATAATTACGTATGACGTTGCGCATACGCGCTCGCATATATTTATTTGCGTAATACGGAACGAAGCGGGCGTCCAAGAAAGGGTTGACTGGCGGCGGAAGGGGACGCATGATTAATATCGCGGCATTATTTGTCGACTTTTTGTGTGCGCGACGGCAGCGCGCGAGCGCAAATTGCTCGCGAATAAAGCCCAAGCGCCGACGACTTTAGGCCAGCTCGAGCTTGACGCCGCGCCAAATGCGTCAAAAAAGGAAGCCTCTGATTTATGAATTACGATACCGCCAACCATAATTAGACCATTTGCGCTTAGATTTTTTTCTCATTGTGTTTTATTACAACTCATTGTTTTTGTGGATATCATCAGCTCGCTGGGATTGAAATTTGTAAATTATGATTGATCGACATATTTTTAACGTCGTGTTAATAACATTCAAAATAATGTTGGAACTTGAAAACTAAAAAAATTGTATAAGAAATATGTGTTAATCAATTTTTTTTATTCAGATAATGTTTTTTGTGATGGTTGTTCAGTAGTTATTAATACATTTTCATAACTGGAATTGGTACAAGATTATGTACTTAACTTTCTTAGGCTTCGTCATTGAGGTTCGTCATTAATAAATTCAGTAGTTATAAAGCGAATCCTGATAAGTTGAGGATCGTCTTTTATGAAATGCACTACCGTTTTGTGGTTCGGGGGCTCGTCTTGGCTTTACGATTAATTTTTCAATAAGAATATTAACGTCTGTCAGATATTAACATAAATATGCAATTGTCGGCTTCATCTCTGCGAGCAAAGTACTTAAAGTTATTGCTTCATCGTTAGAGGTTTTTTTCTAATGCAAATTGTCGGTATACTCGAGTTGGAATTAAGATTAGAAAAGCATTTTAGGCGCTATTAATCAGGTTAATTGGTACAATTTTCGCAGTCAGGCATGACTATATAAAGCGATGTCAAAATAAGACCTAGATAGGGCCATTGCCGTTTGTCTTCGTGGATTTATCGTTGCAATTAAAGGATTCATTAAGCACATTTAAATTCCGTTTACTCTTGGTTAAGTGTTGTATTTAGATTAACAAGTGAATTTCATCAATTGGCGCGGTCGAAATTAACATTGTAATTGCCAAGCTTCTTACACCAGTTCGTGCAAGGGGACAATGAGTTCTTGAAATTTCATACGATGCTTATTTTCTTCTCACACTCACGTTTAAAATGTATGCGAAACTTTGTTCCTTGTTTTTATGCTCTTTCTTTGTAAAAGTGTTTTGTGTAATCGCGTTATATTTATTTAGACCAACGGTTTCGCAAAAAAACGAGAAATGGAAATTAACCAAAACACGCGAGCGAATGTGTGAAAATCACATCAATGAAACGACTTTGCGTCCATCTCGCATCTTGTCGTGCATTTTCTTATGAGTCTATCCCTGTGTCGCAAAAACTGTCACCTTATATAAAAGCCAGGAGTCGATTATGCTCGCCGATTACCGATTTGCAGCCAGTTAACGACTTTTTCGATCGTTTACACTTTGTCCCGCAATGAGTGGCTCATTACCCGCGCAATTCCGCCGGTGCCTTTCTCATTTCATGCTCGGAATCGGCATCGATCTGAAGCGAACAAAACAAAACCGCCCGAGAAAAACCTTAACGACCGGCGAAAAAATTTTCGCTTCTCTTTCTGGCCAAATCGATTTCGTTCTTTTTGCACTCTCGGCCTCGATGGAGAACATTGTTTTTCGCGTGAATGTTTCATTTCCGAAACTATATTTTAAATTAGTGGAAAATTGTAAAGTATAACATTACTTTGTCTATATTCTGTTATTCTCACTTTTTTTAAATTTGCTTTATCTTTTATCTGCTTTGTTTCACAGCTGCATATAAAGTATACGGTTCCTCGTAATGTTTCGCGATACATCTTCAAGACTGCTTCTTCATTATTCATTTTTCATAATTTGACTAATGACTTCATTACCGCGGAGGTAATTAAGACAAAAATTTCGTGCTCGTTTTGAGTTATTAGAGCTGTTTTATCATTTAGGATTCAAAAAAAGGTTAAATTCAGGTGTTGCAATCAACATTTTTTTTTTCATGTTATTTTGTTCGTTTCAGGTCGAGTGAGATAAAGCTTGAAAGCTCTATTGTAGCGACGACGAAAAGGCGAGTCTGCGTTTTGGATTAACACGTCCCGTACGTTAAACGCCCGAGCGCCGAGTGTTAAGTAAGCGATGACGGCTATTTTCGTAAATGGGTAGAACGAGCGCGATATGTAAGCATGCACTCCGCGGAGAAATAATGAGCGAAGCAGCGTGTGCAACTAGCGTCGATGGCTTCTTCGCACGACAGGCCAATAAAACGTTTCCACGGAATACCGGGGGCCGCCGCCTTGTAAAATGCTAATCCCCCGACGCGTTTCCAGACGGATTTCTTCGCTCGTGCAATCGAGTCCACGCCGGAAATATATCTCCACGCGGCACTTCCGGCCGACGCCTATATAGCTGATACCAGGCCAGGCTTGCATGACTTCGCGCGCCGCCTCGGGCTAAGCGGTCCTTATTCAAATTGCTCTCCTCCTGGACGACCCAAACCCAAATTGGATAATGCACGCCTCCGTACGTTCCAAAGAAAAACCTCGCACTCAACAAAGTTGTGCAAAGTGTTTTGGAAAACTGCGCGCCAACTGCCAAATTGTACCATTCACGTACCATTGAGTGTATAAAATGTACCGAAGTGCGACCGAACAAATTGTTACACAAGTTTTATAACGTTCATTTTAAATCTGAATTTGAACAAAAAAAATCATTTTTTAAAAATTTTTTTAAATAATTGTTATTCAAAAGGAGTCTTTAGGCGTGAGCCTCTCCTTTCTATTACAGGAAAACATTGTAATCGTTTGTAAAGTAACTAAATTAAATAAATCTGAAATTTCTTAAGTTATAGATTCAAACAAACTAAAGAGAAGTAACGTGTAGACACTGTAACGCTTGAAATTAAAGCCTGACAATAGTACAATTAGGATGTTGAAGAAAAAAAACAGAAAAATGGCATACACATGCATATTATTGCATGTCTAACCTGAATTGCCTTCCACAAACTTTGTAAGTTGACTTACTAGTTATTGTGAGAAAAAAAAGACGAGTGATGAAGGAAATAAAGCAAGACAGTGGTTTCCTAGCGATTAGGAGATTCGCATCTGTCGTAATTGGATTGTTGCATTTTAATTGAGCGCATGGGTGAGAGATCTCGAGTGTTAAGTGCAAAGGACTTTTCAGAACGGTGCATTGTGAATCGCGCAAGACTGAACAGTTTCCTTCGTCGCGTCTCACCTAATTTCTGTTCATTAAAAAAAATAGAACCCGCGTGAAAAATGTAAAAGACACGTGATAATTGCTCGCAATTGTTCCAAGTTGTAATCTGTTTTTCGAAATCTCGTCCAATAGGATTAATTCGATTACGCGCCTAGTGATTTTGTTTGCCCGTTAACGCACTTTGTTCTCAGTGCGAAAACTGATTTCCAATCTCGAAATTTTTCAAAAGACTTTTTGTTTTCATTCCAACGGAGCACAAAGGCCTGACAAATAAATTTATACCCTCGTAAAATGATAATTTTATGATTTCCTTTCTTTTTTCTTCTTATACTTTTTCAGTTAGTTTATCCAACTAATCGGACTAAAAATTGTTTTTAATCACTCATTATGAATTCTTGAATGGGATTTAATTTTTTTCCGCGGTCGTAAAATGAATTACTCGTGTGAGCAACTTTTAAGATGATCATTAGCTAAGATTACTCGCGAAAATTAATTACTAAATATGATTTGATAACACGCGAACTGCATCACATTTTTTCTTTAAACGCGCCGTGATCGTTGCTAGGGAAAATGAAACCAAACAATTGTTGTTATTAATTCGACATAATCATCTAATAGCTGTGTTGGATAACGTTGTATGGAAATTTATTCTAGAGGGCAATTTATTCAAAATTATGTGATCACTCAAAAGGCTTTGGGGATCTAAAAGGATAGGTTTAATGTAAAAAATAAACCATAGATTAAGATTCAATTTGTTGATTCATTTTTTTACAGTACAATTTTTTCTTTCATAAAATAACTCTGTACCAGGTAGATGTAAATGAAATTTCAATGGACGAAACCTCCGTTAAACGTTCAATTAAACTTACATATGTAATAGGTCTAACTGGAAAAACAAAATTGTCTGCTCTCGTTGATTATAGGTTCGTCAATGGAATTATAATATAATTATTATAGTGTAAAATAATTTATAGCTCATGAACGTTGGCGCACAATAGATATTTACAATGGATGTTATTCCTCGGCAGGCTACCAGCCCGTAATGATATTCCGCTGGTGGTTGGGCGATAATGCGCAAGATCGCGATTACTTAACTTCCATTATAATTAAATACGCTGGGTGCGTTAACTTTCTCAGGATGAAAGCGAGAATAATGTACATTTGTAATAGCCGACACATACGCGCATTTAGTGTTATTATTTCCGGGAGTAAGACGCTTCTGCTAATTGCATTCTTCGGCTGGTGCGATGCTCATTTTCGCTTAGCCACTTTAATAACGATCCAAATCTTAACACTATTTAAACTCGCAATAAATTTTTTTTTTACTACCACATTAAATTAATTCAAATGAACGATCTGATAACATTCAAACTTTTGAGACAATCGCAAAATCAGTTTGGTTCGCTCTCTATTTTTAAGATTTTTTTTTGATTTTGTTCAGATTAAATTAGTATGAATTTTGTTTTGTTTTCTTACAAAAAGAAGCAGTATAAATTGATGAAAATGATTGAGGAAGTGTAACTCAATTGAACAGGACGTCGATGAGCACATAAATTTATTACATTAATGGCGTTATGTGCACATTTTCTCTTTTTTATATTAGCAATTAAATTCAATTAACAGAGTTACTCAATTAAACTCACCTTTACGATTCGAAACTGGGATTATGCTTTATTGTGCTCCAATAAATGAACGCGGAGAGAATTGCGTTTCCTTTTCGCGCGCAACATTGTTATAATTGATAGATTAGAGGTTTGTTTTCCCGTAACTTTTTCTTTTTTTGGCCACTGACTTACGTTTTTTGCAATTCATTTGGTCGGTGGAAAATCAGCGATCGGCTTCCTGAAAATAGATAACTCGGTGATTTTAATTGCTCGCTGATATACTAATTGGATATTCCACGCCATGTGAAGCAATTAAGGTTTTTGTCAATCGGACTCTATTGTTTAGACGGAATACCGACCGACTTCAAAGAACACACGCGTGTCTTCGCGCCAAATGATCTTTTTTTACGTGCTCATGTCGTGTGAATGTTTCGGTTTGCTCTTTCAATTATGGGGGTTAAATTGAATTTTTGATTATGTTTGTTTCGACTCAGGAATTTATAGAATGTTCATTTGAAATTATAATTATGAAAATAGAATAAAAAAGAAAATTATACATGTAAATTTGGGATTTGAGAATAAAGTTTAGATGGATGGTTATAGATTATTACCTCGTTCGAAAGGACGTTTAACTTTCAGTCGAAACAAAGTATAAGAAGTATACAAAATGTTAGATTTCGTCTAAGCTGATACACCTGCTCGCATAACAGTGAAAACGGTAGCATTTTCGAAGGCGTTATTAGTGAATCATCAATCTTGTAGATTATATCTCGCATCTCAATTACTTAACTAATTTCAATTTTAGTTAATCTTGATTTACTTTTTTTTTAATTATGGATTATAAATGCGCGGCATTTCTCAGATTGGAATTCTGTTATGGAAAACCGTTCGTGTCATTATTTTTAATGAGTTATGGAATTATAAAAAGTTATAAAAACAAAAATTGATCGATCCAAACGTGAAAGCAGTTTTGGTTGAGTAGGATTGGAAGTGCTGACAAACATTGTGGTTTGTTATCATGAATAATTTTGCACATTGATCATGTTTATAACAAACACAACTTGAAAAAAAAATTTAGAATAGTACATTAAAAGATGCTGATTAAAAAATATGTTATTACGTTAAATTTGATCTGAATTATTGATTTTCTTGATGTGGAGGCGTTGAAAGTACTATACAGAACATTTCCATTTCGCGTGTTGTTGTGGCAGGGAAAAAGAAAGTGCTGATTCGCGGCAAACAAAACTCACGGGCGAGATTAATTGTGCGGAAATGAAATTCGTCGTTTGAGAACCGGGAAGAGACGCGGCGGCGCAAAATAAAGTAATTGTTGCCATTATAGTTGCGCGCTGGCGCCGCACGGCCGAGGTGCGATCAGCCGTCCGCGCTCAACGCACCTTGTGAGAACCCGAGCAATTACCGACGCCATTCAGATCGCGATTAGCGATCCAACCAAGCTCCGGCGAATTAATTTCGATGTCTTAATTGCGCCGCTTAATTGTTCCACCCGCGCATGTGAGATCCTACATCAAACGTACACCTTTATAAACACAAAACATTTCCTCATCAATATTTGCATCGAACTGTCGCTTTACTTTCTACCAACAATTCATTTGTCATCGCAGAAACATTTAATTGTTTAATTAAAATCACAAATTTCGAAATTTGAAAAGTCTGTATTTTTTTTCACACTTGTTATTTTGTTTCAATTTTTTCGTTTCATTCAGTCATAAAATTTTGCGCAATGCATCAAGTAGTTGAAATTACATATTACACCGTTGCATTTTCTTCCATGTGGTTTGTTACAATAGACCCATCTAGCATTTGCATGATTTGAAACGAGACAGTTTATGACAAATATACATTTAAACACAATCATTTGGTATACAGTTACACTCCATATTTATTAGAGTAATGAAAGGCAGATGCTTATCCATTATGATGCTTGAACACATAGTCGCTTTTAAATGAGCATTTCATTAAAAAAAAAAAAAAAAAAAATTTGCCACACTCTGATGTGTGTACGAGAGCCACCAACAACACAATGCAATTTCATATGTTAATGTATAAGCTTGGTTGTTTGCAACATCATCAACCAGTTATGATCTTTGCATTAATTGCAATTGCTCGTTTCAAAAGTGCAGCTCGAAATTTTTTAAATGTGCATGGAATCATGGGAAAACCATTTTCAATGGGCTTTCAGCTAAATGTTATTGTTCTAATGCAGTTCTAAGATGTCATGATATATATTGACAATCCAAATCGCGGTTTCTAATCTTAAGGTGGTTGTATCGTTAACTAGAAATAATCAGTTTCCGATAAAATTTATATGTCATTGTTTATAACATGAACTGAATTTGGCATAAGTGAACTCAAAAGTTTGCTGAAATACGAAAATGATAACATCTTGTTCTCGGCTGAAAATTATCTTAAAGAAACAGCAAAAGTTGTAAAAAGTGTTTTACTACTTGGAACAATTATTCTTTTATTGATTTTTCCTGCAAGGATCGAATCTGAAGGAGTTTGTGAGAATTCGGAAGCGAGGAATTGCGAAAGAAAAATCAGCGTTGAAAAATTTGTTATCTGATAAGAGCGACGCGGGTATAATCATCGGCACGTGAATCGGCAGTTTGGACCGCGCAATTTGTATTTTTATGGGCTCTCCTCGGCGTGGTATCGCAAATATTCGTCACGGTGGATCATTATTTCGCGCACCCTCTTAATGAGGACGCTTTCGTTTCGTTATTGTGTCTTGCGCACGCTAATTACTTATAATGCAATCTTCTCTCACACGAGAAAAGATATACGATACATATCGTTCCTATTCGTGCAATACTCGGAATCATTATATCCCACAAATTACGCGTGCTCAATCGGATCAAACCATAGAGGACGCTGTCGTCATTAATGTGTCACATCTCACACAATTATTTGTTTTCCAGATAATCATTTGTTTCTTTCTTTATCGCAACTTTCATTCTAATTTTGTAACTAAAAAATTGTTCCAAATCAGTTCGTAGATAAGCTCGGACAATTAGGAGTTGCCTCTCTTTTTATTTCAACCGGCAAAAATGAAGATGAGAGTCAGGTCGAGTGTGGAATTATTTCGATATGATGATGAAACTCATCTCAGCCAGGTCGCGTCAAAGGGACCAATTTAAAAAGATGTTTTCTTCCAAGACAAGTCGCTTTGCGAACGTACCCTCTGGGAGATATTAAACATTTCTTCAAACACTTCAGTTTAAAACTCGCTTTCCTCTTTAAAACTTTTGAGTCATTATCCAAAGGGGTGCAAATAAAAAAGCTGTTTCTGTGTTTTCTTATTTTTTGTTTCGCGATTGTAAACTTGATTAAAATAGCGCCAATAAAAGATTGTTCAAACGAGAGCACCTCCGGCGCTGGTAAAAAGGCCGCCGTTAAAAGGTCGACACTTTACACACCCGCTTAATAAGGATCATAAAGACTTGGCGGTAGATGAATCTGGAAATGCCGTTCATCAATTACATAAATGGACGATAAACGAGCTAGATCTTGTTCGTTTATGATATTTTTATACCTAATAGTATATGAACAATTTTTTTCTCTCTCACCTTCGTTCATCAAAAGTGTGCAATTTACTTTTTATAGAAGGCCTCTCTTGTTCTAAATGTTCATTTTGTTTTGTAAACAAATCTTTAATTGAATTACAGGGAGAGAAAACGATCTAATGGACGGCGGTTGAAATTCGTTACCTTTCGCTCATATCGTTTGGACTCAAATCGGAAAAACCGTTGTGTAACGTAATCCGATGCGAATGCGCGCCTTACCTTAACATTAAACGCGGGTCTCGCATTTGCGTATTACCATGACCGATTCTCGTAACTCGATATGTGTCGAATCCTCCGTACAAAATAGAATCGATGTACAAATGCACAAACGCCACGACCATTACTTACAATCTCTTTATATCGATTACGAAACGCGATCGCCCCCCGCGTGCACGTCTCGTAGGGTTTCGCGACGGTTCCATACGGGTGCAAACAATGCGCAGATTATTTAATGACCATTTCTTTATTTACAACTCAATAAACGTCAATTTCAGTTAGTCAAAATCAAAAAAAAAACACATTTGAATAGGAATATTTGCTATCACTATTTTTTTTTTTTTTTTTTTTTTTTTTTTTTTTTTTTTTTTTTTTTTTTTTTTTTTTTTCTTTTTTGTTTTTTTTTTTTTTTTTTTTTTTTTATTTTTATTTGT